>CAJFCP010025465.1:0-42387 GCA_904066005.1 Synergus itoensis
AAGGTGACTTAACAAATATTCTTGGTTCTTTTCATTGAACAAGATGCCACAAATTGTTACTGTAAATCTTATCTAAATCTATCACTTCGGTTTCAATCGGATCAAGAATAACATACGATTGCAAATGAACATCATAATATAACATTTCTATAACACTAAGAATTATACATCCAAACTTAATTTTAGAAAAAAAAAAACGTATAAAATGCGTTCTGAATATTAAAATCTAACCTATAAACTTCTTGAAAATTACATAAGAAATATAGCAATACGAACTTACCTTCAGCAATTAACTGACTTTATGCGATTTTGACATAATCTTTTCAATTGTTCAAATTCAACGAAATTACATGCATGTTGCAGATGCAATCGAAAAATATCTGGCATCCCGAACATCCGAATGCCAAAGAAGTCGTTCGCCATTTTAGATATGCATGGAAATATTAATCAAATTGCATTATTAATGGAACTAGGGTTATTTAGTTCACTCTAACCGGGGTCGTATTAGTACGTCTAACAGTACGTTCATGATTCTGTTAAACTGGAATCCGTGTTATTTCAACTACTATATGTTAGTGTTAACCATAGATGATAGTTGACTCTCGAAAAAAAATTTTTTTCGGTGCAGTATACATCAATGTTTGAGATATCTTGATACGATTCCTTCATAGCTGTCAAAGTTCCGAATGCCTCTTATCTACTCAACAGCACCTGTATCTGAAATAAATCAAAGAATTAACAAGATCTTGATAGTGTAATCGAAGATAAAAAGCAGGATGCACGATCAATGATAGAGTTCTTATTTGAAATGCAATCAAAGTTGGATCTAAAACACGAGTTGAACATCGAATCGAGTGTTTCAGTTTCAGCTGGTCCCTAAATCTTCACTTTGATGAACGACTTAATAACGAAGTAGTCTGTGATTCGACGCGAGCTTTTTTTCGAGGCAAGCTGGACTTGTAATGTCGTAATCTCGGATGCTGCATTTAAGGTTTGAGCGTATATCAACCTACCTACAGCATACCACGCTCCTAATTACGTTAAATTATTGGATCGAGCATGAAGGAGCGGGTTATCTCTCAATCTAGGCAACTACAAAGAGACCGCCGAGTAATTGTGATTGGTGTAACGGAGCCAGCAAACGATCTCGCTAACGGCTGTGTGTAATGCATCTCTGTCTGCTGGCGGTTCTGAAGCATTTGCGCGGCGAGATGGAAAACGGCCTCAGTCTATTAATGACAATTAATGTTTTTAGGCTTTGATCTATGAGAGCAAAAGACACAAACTTCGTGTTCAGCAGTATTCTCTAAATATTTATACGAAAGGATATTTCATCTTGATATTTTCTAAAGCCGTTGGAGAAAAATGGATCTTTAAACCCCACACGGAAAAAATAATCGAAAGCGCTTCATTAACAAAACACATTCATAATATATTATGAATAAAGCATATTTTAAATTGGGGATATTTATAGTTAAAGTATGTGAATTTTTTTATCGAACAACAATATCAATCAATTGCTACCGCGCGCATTTATTCATACAGATTCATATACATATAAAAAATTCAGCAATATATGCTCATGGTATAAAACAGATTTTTCTTATTATGTATTTCAGATCAGTACTTTAGGCATAAGGTCAAATCCAAGAAGCTATTTCTTGCATATAAATTGATATTCTGCAAATATAAGTATTAAGCATGCCTATTTTTAATTAGAATTTTTTTTCGTGCAGATATTTAAAGTTGAGCTCGTACTGTCAAGCGTGTAGATTTCTAATGCTTATTTTAGTGAAATATCAGGTGTAAAAAACATTACATATTAAGCTATATTATTCAGGATGTTACACTTTAATATCTTAAATGGGTGTGCCATGATTAAATATAAAATATGTCAACCTTAAAGATTCATATGTTAGAGGTGAATATCCATTTTTCCGTTGTAGGACGGTTTGTTGTTTGGAAAAAAGGTATGAAAAAAGAGAAAAACTACAATGGGAAAAAAGGTCGATATTTTAGATTAAAAAATGTGTTCTTACATACTCATTTACCTATGGGCCATTCCATACAAAATTTACAATCAAAAATTTTTTTCGCGCGAAATATTTTTTTTTTTGCGTTTTTTGATCGAAAATTTTGTACAAGTATTTTTTTATTTCTACATGATATTTAAAATTTCCGAGTTGTGAATTTTCAAACTTTTAACGCTCGAAAAATGTACCTCTAAATATTTGCGTGTACGAAAAAAAGTATTCTATTAAAAAAATAAGTGGCTGAGTAAAATTTAGGATTTTCTCTCGGCTTTTCAATAAACATTACAAGAAATTCATTCGACCAATTGTTTATAAAAATATGGCCTATTTTTATAAACAAATCATTTTTTTTAACTTTGGGACTAATTGTTTTTCTTTTTTTTTATTGAAAAACGTACTTCAGACATTTTAGTCACTATTCCCAAAATTTGGGAATGGACCGTTGAAAATCGTGTCTGTAATAAATTTTTGAACGTTTGTACTGTGCATTGAAACGAGTACGATCGCACGTGGTCCGAACGTGAGAGAAAAGTTAAAAAATTTATTACATACACAATTTTCAACGGTCCATTCCCAAATTTTAGGAGTAGTGACTAAAGTGTCTGAAGTACATTTTTCAATAAAAAAAAAGAAAAAAAATTAGTCCCAAAGTTTAAAAAAATGATTTGTTTATAAAAATAGGCCATATTTTTATAAAAAATTGGTCGAATGAATTTCTTGTAATGCTTATTGAAAAGCTGATAAAAACTCCTAAATTATACTGCAGCCACTTATTTTTTGAATAGAATACTTTTTTTCGTATACGCAAATATTTAGAGGTACATTTTTCGAGCGTTAAAAGTTTGAAAATTCACAACTCGGAAATTTTAAATATCATGACGAAATAAAAAAATACGTGTACAATATTTTCGACCAAAAAATACAAAAAAGAAAAATATTTCATGCGAAAAAAATTTTTGATTGTAAATTTTGTATGGAATGGCCCGTATTCCGTGTAGAAATTTTTATAGGGGTCTAGTGGGGTCCTCACTAGTTTTTCCTTGTTTTAGTCGGGCCCTGATGGGTAAAACTAGTCGGGGCCCCAACTAGATCATATGGCTTTTGTCAGTTAGGCCCCGACTACTAGTTCTAGTAGGGGCCTAGTGGGAATCGCCCTTACACAGCCCTATTAAAGAAAGGGCCCCGCTGTGGCCCTAATCAGGTCCCCGCGACATATATTTTTAATTATATACGTATATAGTTATGCATTTGGGACGATTTTAAGTAGAAATGCTCAAAATTTCTCCTCATATCGTCCCAAATACATCGCTAGAAATAAACAAAAATATATTATTTTATATTCAACTTTATTTTAACCTATACATATTAAAAAAATATATATATCCTATATACATACAATATATCTACTTATTTATAAACATCTATTATTATAATTATATTTTTGTACTTTTAAATTGTATTTTAATGTTTTCTTATACTATTACCATCTATTACTTTAATTATCTTATATTATAAATACATTACTTGTCTTCAGAACTGTTAGACGAGCTTTCAAAAATTTCCTTTTGCAGCTTTTGCTGCAAGCGAAACTTTTTACTCCGCAATCGTCCTTGCTCTTGCTGGTGCCTTTTCCTTTCCATAATAAATAATTTATTACGATTTCATAATAAATTATAATTTTCACGACGCGACTAACACTGACACTTGTGCACTTTACCAAAGAGAGGTTATGTTGAGCGCCACCTAACAGCCGAATCTTATAATAATTACGAAAGTAAGGTTAGTAGGGATTTTCTAGTCGGGGCCCCACTAGATACAGATAGAATTATCAAAGTAAGAAATTTCCCACTAGCGCCAGACAGGGCCCCGATTAGTTTTTTCTAGACTAGAACTTCTAGTCCGGGTCACGCTAGAACCCTACTTTAAATGGGGAAAAATGGGGAAAATTCTACACGGGATATAGCCTAAGCCATATAGGTAGGTGTTACTAGCAGGGAATGTCCGTACACATAGACACTTCCTGTATGTCAAAGCTAACGTAAGTATAGATAACTAACGACGTCGCAAGTTTCCATTCCAGAAAGGTCGACTGAGCTGGTATTCGCTAATTTTTTTCGATCTGTTTGAGATTATCAGTCGCAGTCACGAAGATGTAACTAATAGGATTGGATGTAAAGACAGCACCGCGTGGAAGATGTCGATCAAGATTGCAAAGCTGTTACGGGTAAATTACCCTCAGCGTGAACGTCGAAAGAGAAAAGTCAACGCCCATGAGGGGGGCAGATGTGCAGGAGGAAGAAGAGGTGAGGTCAAATAACAGGGCGCGCTGCGATCGACATTAATCACTATCCGAAGCGAGTAGATAGCCTTCGAATGCTCGCTTTCTAAAGGAAGGTGAAGGGGTAGCTGATAGATGGAGGTGATGAATGGCTCCGTGACGCGAGGTGATCCATCATCTTGCTCGACATCAGGAGCTGCCTACCGCGAAAGCGAGTAGGTGAGATTTCGCGCGAAAGGTCACCACGGCTAATTCATCATCCGGATGTCGTCGTGAGCTCCTTCGAAGCTCTCTTCTGTTTCCGTTCTGGGACGACAGGTCGGGCAGAACCTTCTTTGCTTCACTGAGAAGAAGGATTCTCGAGAATAGTCAAGAATACTCAAGGAACAATCAAGGCAACATCCATCTGACTCCTTGGTTGGAAGTGATGGATGGGAGCTAAGTGGTAATTATCGCTTGCTGAAACTTTGTCATCATTTCGTTTTCTATTTACGCCTTTATCAAACAAACTATATCTTCACTACTATCAGAAACATATATGCAGAAAACTATTTCATTTGGGAGATACTTTTTTCAGTAATCTTGAGTTTTCAACAGAAATTTTATTCAGAGAAACTTTTCCAGGTGCTTATTTCTAACCGAGACCAAAGTTGCCGCAGGAGTTCATTAGTGAGAGGTCTGATCCTTCCTGATTCCTAGTATTAAGATTGTAAAACGCTAAGATAGGGACCGTTAACCGTCGCAGAGGTATCAACCCTCTATTCCACCGGATGTACTGGTTAGTCGGATAACACTGCGGAGATAACTTTGGTTAAACCCTTCTCTTACTTAGGAACTCCTTGGCTCCTTATCACTAGCCGTCGCTATATAGCCCAAGTTTTCTCATCAATGTCCCATCTGACTTCCTTGCGTCTTAAGTTTTGCTTACACGAACAATAATTGCATCACGAAATTTAAAAAGTGTAAGGAATATTTAGAAACTGCTATAAATTTTAAACGTTCCCAGTCAAAACATGCATAAATGTAGATATTGCCTTATGAAAGACGAATATGTGTCATGCTAATGCGATCCCAGACTTTTCTTATCTTTTACTGTTTTTTAATAATAGCTTTTCGTCGCGTGTGACACATATTTGCGTCGAAAATAATTCCAGTTTTCGTTTGTAGATCATTATTCACGGAAATTATGTTTGTACTTGTGTGAATGTAAATTTTGAGTTTATTGACACTAAATCGCTTTTGCAGTAATAAAAATTATTTTATTGTCTCGCAACTTTAATTATATACACGTTTATATCGAAATTAGCATGAAATACAAATCAATATCGTCATCAGCTCAATTTCGTAGTATTGTCTCTTCCAAAAAATCTTTCGAGTAAAAAATAATTAGTGATGAATTCGAGCGAGCGCAGTACTGGTTTAGGGCGGAGTCATAGTAGGGGACAGAGTTGAAGACCCGCATTTTGGAAATATATCAAATAAATACTCCGTAGATATTTTTCGATTAATGCGGCTACAGGCCCAAAGAAATTTTAATATGAACCTGATCAGTGCCCGATCCGACGCGGAAAATGGACTAAATCAGGCTATCTAGATGAGGCCAGACTCATAATGAAACACGGAACCTGATTAACGCCTCAATTGATGGCCCAACTTGACAGATCTGGCCATGGTTCGAACCCCATCAATTATCTGTCTTTAGCTTTTATACAGTTGTGTTATAATTTGTTTCAATTTCTCGACTCTGTGATTATACCACTTTTGTGGTAAGAAATATTGCAACGCCATCTTCAGGAATTGGCTTATCTTTTATTGTCTGCTGGTTTGGTGTATTCTTGGTGAGGTCCAAGAGTTTCAAAATTTCAAGACTTGACAAGTGAGAATCGAAAAGTTCTTGTCTTGTGCAATACTAACAATACTTTCATGGTATTATTTAGAATCCCGTCGTTGCAGGGCTGTTATACAATTGGATTCGGAGTGTTCGAAAATGTTACGTTCGACCTTATGTAAGTCGATTTGATGCAAATGAAATGAGTGCCACGGACTAGATATTCTATTATCATTCTGGTCTTCAAAGCATAATAAAGGGTATACAAAACAAATATTTATTATTTGAAGCAATTGATGCAGAGCAATAAATTATTCAATACAACATTATTCTGGTCTCTTGGAATAATAGGACGGTTGCCATTGTTCAAATATTACTTTGACAAAAATCTTACGTCATCTCCTAGTAGAAATACTTATTACTTATACATAATGCTATTTAATAATAATACGTTTTTAACTTGTTAGTCTCGGACTCATTTACTTTTCTTCTCTCTATATTTTGATTTGTCACATTATTATTATTCACGACAAAGAACGATTTCTCAATATAAAAATCAAATTTCAGTATTGTAAAAAGCATTGACACTTGTTAATATTATCGCAATAATATTTCAAGATTATCATTAACAGACGTTCAATATTGAAACAAGGTGTGGGTAATTAGCTTCAATGTTGCGAAAGCGAAATATAGCTTGTAGAATAATGTTCCTGGCAAAGTTAAGCATTTGCGGTTTGGTTTCACACATAATTCGCACGCCCACGCAGAAGTTATTTAATATAACAGAACCGAACAGATGTGAAAGCGATCTAAGTATATACATATGCCTTAGAATTTGAATAGAGTCCTGGTGAAAATGAAAAATAATGAATTTGTCTTTTGCTTGAACTCAATGAATGTGACTGACAGAAACCATTGATTAAGCAATTGATTTTCTCAGTTTGGAATCTTAAATTGCGATGGTTGTTTCAACTTGTCTGGTTGACTCTTACAATGTTTATTTATTTCTTCAATAGCATATTTTTCTGTTCCTTTGCATGATAGGTATATTGCGTGGATCAAACGCATACTATACTCGTATCTTTCAGAAACATGTTTGTTCTCTTGAAATGGTAAAATAAATATCTCTTTCCATGTGGTTAGTAATTCATTATATGTACGGCTTTATGATATAGTAAATAGAAATGGATTTTACAATTGGACAAAACGGGATAAAAAACTTTAGTGATTTAGTAGTGATTTAGAGTAGTGATTATCACGCGTTTGTAAATAACAACTGCTCTTTTTCAATTGGTGCAATTTCAATTCAATTTCCATATTTGGTTGACGAAATGGAAAATAATAATATTCAAAAAGTATCAAGTGCATAACTTTGTACAGCGATAAATGGCCATGAGGTATTTATTGTCTATAAAGAGGTGGGTCAAATGAAGAAGAGGGAAGAAATTTTATTTATCCTTTAATAAATAATTCATGGCGATAGGCTGACGTCGATGACCGGATATTGTGACACAAGCATGTAGCACGCGCTCATTTGAACGGTTTCCGGATACGAATACATATGCAACGGAAAACGCGGTTTGTGGCTTAGCCGCAAAGTTAGCTATCAAAGGCCGTCTGTGTTCTTCGGGGGTTGCACCCTGGTAAATGTGACGACAACAGCGGTCCCTTTGTTTCGTTGTGTTTTCGCACACGTGCATCCGAAACCGAGAGCTCACCTGCGATTGTGTATGGAAATGTCCTACGGGTGCTTCGCCTGACTACCATGATTATAGACAAGAATCCGATCGCCTACGAAGCTTGACATATACACTCCTTTCCGTCCTTTTAGATCAAAGTTTATTTTACACTTTTCAAATTGGATTCTGTTTAATTACGGAATTCTATTTACCGTTAAAAAGACATATTTGTTAATAACAATAATGCTAAGTCTTAATTTAAAAACATAATATTTTAGTATTTCTCTCGATAATACTATTTCTCTGACAATGAGTATAATTGCTGGGTTTTTCCCATTCTTTCAACGAGACATCTGCTGTTTTCATGGATTGTAAAACTTAGACAAGTACAATCATCTTTTGAGTTTCCCTTCACATTTTTAGAAATAAGAATTGTAAAGCTCGAAATAGAAATGAAAAGGACTTCAGATTTTTTTGTCATCAGGGCTCTATATCCTAAGTTCTGTAACTGTTAAACATATGGATCAACCATTCGTCTTAGAACCTTAACCCTTGATAATCAGTTTTACACGCTCTTCGAGTTTAGGCACTCTTTGACCCTTCCGGTCACTTATCATAAAATTCAAATATGAGGAATTGTCAAAGGATGAGAGTTTCTAATAAGTCACTCCTATAAAATTGTCATAGCCAATAGCATTCCAAATTTTCTCACTATATTGTAACTTTGAGTTTTCAGTTTTCCTTCCCCAAAAAATGTACCTCCTCTCTCCGAGGAGACCAAACTCCGCCAGTTGCGTTTCTCTTTCCGTTTGAGTAAAGTTCTCCTCTTTTTTTCGAATAGAAACCTTCTAATTCCGAATATCTTTAAGTCTTTTCATATTTCATGAGTTGAGCATTTCTTTGAATCTCTTTACGTTTCTTGAGTTGAAACATCTCTTTAAATAATCGAGTTACTTCTTGCTACGTTTGTGAAACTTCTCTCTAAATCTAGATTATATCTTTAATTTATTATTCTTATCAAAAATCGTCGGTATTTTGTGAATTGAGTAATCCTGTTAATTAAAATAAACTTTACTTATATTGAACCTGCGTGTCTTTGATTTCGATCACTAATGCTATTTTTAACAGATTCATCTTGAAAATTTAACTCACAGCATAGAATTAGGAAAGCAAATGCATTTTTTCAACTTCACCATAGTGAGGAAGTACAGTGCTCAAAAAATGAACACAAAAAAAATATAAAAATATAGTTAAATGGAACACCCGAGATCGAATTCACAGCCACAGTTTTTATATGTGCCTCTGACAATTTCGTTACTTGCTCATTTTAGTTGTAAATTTCCACTTTCACTAATCACTGACTTTTCGTGAGGCACGTGTACTGTGTTTTCAACTTTTCACAAATATTTATGATTGTGTAATACGTGATCTAAATGTGTACAGCTGATTTATGAGAGGTATAGTAATAGTCATTACTAATTCTTTACTCTAAATTTATGCCAATGAAGATAAATATACTTAAGCATTAGTTAAATATATTGTATTGTTGTCTAAAAGCAGTCTCACATCAAATCTGTCTCATATCAGTCAGATATTAATGTGAAAAAATATGGTAGTCATAGATTCAAAGGAATTAATTTCAAAAGAACCGTGAAACAAGTGAAATATGATGACGATAGAATTCCGACAGGAAGAAAATTCGTTCGCAAATATCCAACGGCTGATCCTCTTTGCGTGTTAACAGGTTCTGGCAGGAGAAAGCAGGTGAATTTCTGCCATAATTCATAAACATAATGAGTGCTTAATTAGCGGCGTGATGAAATGCCGACATTGTGGAAGCAAAACGAAAGGCATGCTGGTGATAAAGAAGCGCAATATGATTTCGATCACGAACCGCGGGTGGTTCTTCCTTTGTGAGCCCGGATCCAACAAGAAAAGTGACTCATGCTTTCCGTGCATCGCAAACTAATAGTTTCAGATATTCTAAAACAGTGATGCACAAGCGTGAGTAAATGAGTAGTTTGCCTTCCCCCTCTCTTACCACCTTTGGTGGCTGGTTTCCCCTCCAGTTCCGGACGGCCCAGACCAAGCTTTAATAAAATTTTCGAATTTTAATTTTTGAAGGATGTATCTATATATGAAATTTTATTGCGCATTTTTTTTCTTGTAGAAAAAAAATTGTAGCCTTTTTAGTTTTAAAATTAAAGGCAAAAAACAGACTTTTTTGAAAAAGTTGATTTTAATCCGTTTTTCACTTTAGCTTGTGCTCAGTTCGTCAGTTTTTCAACTTTCAACTTTTCAACTTTCCAAAAAACTTTATTATAATTTTCTCCGCAGTTTTGCCGTGAGAAGTTTTTTCTTGCTCAAAATTCCCTCTATAAACGAAATGCTAGAAGTTACAAAAGTCCGATTCACGCCGAATATCAGAAAAAAATTAATAACAACTTTAAAACCATAAATTTTTGAATTCCTTTTGTTCTATCAATCAAAGGACAGTCGAAAGCACATTCCCTGAAAATTTAATTTAAAATGTTGAAAGACTGACGAACTGAGCAAGAGCTAAAGTGAAAAACGGATTAAAATTGACTTTTTCAAAAAAGTCTATTTTTTGCCTTTAATTTTAAAATTAAAAAGGCTACAATTTCTTTTCTACAAGAAAAAAGATGCGCAATAAAATTTCATATATAGATACATCCTTCAAAAATTAAAATTCGAAAATTTTATTAAAGCTTGGTCTGGGCCGTCTGCAGTGCCGGATCATGGGGGGGTCTTGTTGGTGCTGAAGCACCGGGCCCCGCACTAGTGGGGGGCCCCCAGTTCCCCGAGGAAAAAATAAAATATGAAGTATTGCAGTAAAATAACCCGTGGTTATACAGAAAAAAAGTAAAGGATAGAATTTCAAATGAAATCTGACGAAATATTATTTTAAAATGCTAAACAGAATTTTTTATGTAAAACTCTCTTCAGCTCTATAAAAAAGAATATTAAATTTAAAGTTTATGATAATTAGCTAAGACATTGTCGAAAGATCACGGAAGTACTATAAATCGACTTTTTATTATCACTAATGTACGTACACGGAAAGAACTCTTCTTACAATCGAAAAGGAGTTACTTAGATTGATTAACTTCGATGGCTTAATAAAAGAATTTGCTGAAGTAAAAAGTAGAAAAAAACATATTTGATGGCTATTCCCTGTATTATTTACACGTAAATAAATTTTTATTTGTTATAATTGAAGTGCATTTAATTACATAAAAATCTCTACAATGAGAACGCATATGCTCTTTTTCCTGAAATCCCCCGCCTGAAAGGGGCCCCGAAGGGTCTTAATCCGCCCATGGCCGTCTGGAACTGGAGGGGAAACCAGCCACCAAAGGTGATAAGAGAGGGGGATGGCAAACTACTCATTTACTCACGCTTGGACATCACTGTTCTAAAATATCAGAGATTGATTACAACATTTTCGCTATAATAAAGAAAATGTATATTTTTAAAGAAGAGATGATATGAAGCTTCCTACTGGAAGTAAAAAGATAGAAATTCTATTACTTTCTATCTTCGTATCTCTAAGATAGAAAAGGATGAAGATAGTTTATCTCTTTCTATCTTTCGGCTATACTCATCTATTTCTTACTATCTCCATATCAATCCAAATCCATATATCTTTCAATTCCCACTTCTACTATATCCCTTTCAATTTGTGGCCTATACTCATCTTTTTCTATATCTTTATTAACTTCAATTCGCTTTTATCTCTTTCAATCCCCACGTCTCTATTCCTTCTTATTTCTTGTCTATTATCGTCTATACCTTCTTAACTTCTTGTCAATCAAAATTCTCTCATCCCCACTTCTACTATATCCCTTTCAATCTCTCACCTATACTCATCTTGTTCTATGTCTTTGTTAACCTCAATTCGCTTTTATCTCTTTTAATCCCCAAGTCTCTATTCCTTCTTATTTCTCGTTTATTCTCGTCTATACCTTCTAAACTTCTTGTCAATTAGAATTCGGTCCTATCTGAGGGATAGGAAGAAGTATATATCACCGGTCACGGGTATAAAATGGTGGACAGAGAGAAAAAACGTTTTTGGGATGCAAGTCAGCTGCTTGAAAGAAATAGAAAATTTCTATTTCTGTCTATCCGTAAAGAGTGATCCAAAAAGTCCATATATTCGGCCCCTTTCGGGGTCCTCAATACTTTGTCTCAAAAGTGATCTAAATAGTACCTTATGATGATACTTCAAAGTAGGAAAAATTTCAAGTTGAGCATATTTTTTATTTCGGGGATATTTCTGAAGAAAATCTTTCTTAGGAATCGTACATAGGAAATGATGCACTTTGGGTATTTCAGATCATTTTTTAATCAAATTCTTGAAGATCCCGAAAGGGGCAAAATTTTAGGTCACTTTTTCTATCTCTTTATATCTCTTTATATCTCTTTACAGACTTCCAGCAAGGCTATGAAAATGATCAGATTGATGGTCGCTTAGCGTCGAAATATTCGAGCTTCTTGAAATCTTGGGGACTCTGAATTCCTGGGAAGCGTTGCAATTCTACGAGAGCTGGTTCTTGACTAATTGTCAGCATACTTGTGATTCAGCTTGAGAGAGACTCAATACCGGATGGTGCGCGTGACCAGCTGACACTGGCAGGCGGCTAGCCATAAAAATAATAAGAGTCTCCAGTGAAATAAATTGAGTTATTAACGTGACAATGTCACAATAAATTATGATGAAGCGGCGGGTAAAAAGGAACGGTCAGATGCGGTCGCGAAAGGTCGGACAGGCTAACAGCGGTTGATTGCCGGTCGCTCGTTTGTCTCCATGAAGGCTTGACAGAGCGACGGTCCTGTAAAGTAATGTCGCCGGTACATGTCGTGGAAACAGACCAGTCTACGAAAGCATCACTCCTGCACGAACTCGTCCACAGCTCAGCGTTACGATGCTCTTCGCAATTAGCCCTGTCCATAGATTGAAACAAATGGTGCAAGGCGAAACTGGTCTCGCTCTGAGCAGTTTGAACTCTATTCATACATATACGTACTGCATGTGGTAGGGAACCAAGATCGGCATCCCTTCTCACGCCGGTGACTTTCAACTCTGTGATAACGCGGCTCATAAATTCTTATTGACTTTTTACAACCTACAATGTATGAGAGGAAGGTGTCAACATGATATGGTATTGAAATTATAACCGCATACGAAGTTCTCTGTCCTTTCTGAGCTTTTATCTTGATGCTCAAATTGTACAAGTCGTCACCAACATTTAAGTAACCACAACTTGATTGACCTTATATGACAAACCGGAGTTAGGATAACATCAGCTTCTATAATTCAATTTCTTTGGCTTTCAAAATAAGGACAATCAAGTTTCGGATGTAGCAGGCGATACACGCTTCACACCGCAGGTGACTAATTATTTGTGACACACGGAGAGAAAGCTATGGTTGGGCCAACCATATATATTGAAAAATATGGGGCAACCATAGTTATGGTTGCTGCAACCATAGTTTGGTCAGCACAACCATTCAATTGCTTAGCTTATCTATTTTTTTGGTTGCACTGATCAAACTATGGTTGCGCTGACAAAACTATAGTTGCACCAACCATAGATATGGTTGCCCCATATTTATCAATATATATGGTTGGCCCAACCATAGCATTTCTCTCCATGCACCTTATACAAAGAGTGCATCGCAAGATAAAAGTTTGTATTATTTATATACATATGTGGATTATGGTGGATAGTCCAACTGAACAGGATATTATAATAGAAATCTTTATTCTTTTTTATTTCTGAAGAAAATATCAGTCGTGAAAACGCGAATGTACCATTAAAAAAAGACATTAAGAAAGACACCTGTCTGTTCATCAAGTGTTAGGCATATCTTCAGCTGCTTAATTCATGGCATTTACGTAGACACTAAAGTGAATTCCTGATCTTTCGATACTTGATACTTGTAATGTTTGTTACATAGAAATGGGATTAGCACCTAAAGAGCTAGAAAAGATATGTTTTTATTCAGCTTCAAAAAGTTTGTGTAATAGCTCATCTATCTATTCTTTTGCTTTTATATTATCAATTTGTCGAGAGAGCTGGAAAATGACTGCGTCGACGTCGGAATGTCAGTAGCGATGCTAATCATTAGCAATTAAGTCATAGCCGTGGGTTCGAATTAGTATCTTGTTAGCCGTTCATTCGGGTCTCCATCATCGGAACGCTAAATAACTTAGTGGCAATTACTTAGCTGACAGATGTCGAGCGCTACCGTTCCAATGACTGATGGGTATTATATGCAAGTGACGTTCAATTCGACGTATCGTGCTTGTGGCTATCCACTCGCAAAGATTGACTTTATTAGCTCGATTAAAGTTAAAAACCATACCGTAGAGTGACGTTCCAAGTTAGCATAACTTCTTTTATACCTTCAAAATCGATTCCACGTCAATGTCAACATGTGAAAATCTCAATCTATTACTCAATCCCATATAAGATGTATATAGTTGGCACTGGTGCATTTAATTGCTTGTTTCATAAATCTGTTTCATTTATAGAAGTAGAAATTGCCATGTAATTTATTCCGATGGAATAATTATTATATTGAATTAATTTATTTTTGAAAAAAAGTTTGTTACATAGTAGGAATACAATTTGCAGTAGAAGTATAAAGTGAATTAGGAAAATAATTAGTAGAAGAAGCTGGGATATTAAATGAAGCAAATTGTGACTTTATGAGTCAGAAGCTCGTACATTGAATGTTGGCCAATTGAGTAAGCGTCATTTCGCTAAGTAGTTGCTTGAGTTGTGGAGTACATATAAATCTAACAAACATTCAACTGGATGCGATTCGCCGTTATCGTATAGAGATTTCTATTGCGTTTCAACCTACTTGGAGCAACTGCACTAACTGCAGAATGCACTCAGTTACAATTCTTTACAATTGATACAAATAATAAATATTAAGGGCATGTGATACTTTAACATAAGAGCAATTTAGTTTACCCAATTATACATTCATAATAATAAATATTTTTAGCTAATAAGAGTCAATAAACCTTCGTCTATATGAGAGGAAGGTTTATTGACTCTTATTAGCTAAAAATATTTATTATTATGAATGTATAATTGGGTAAACTAATTTGCTCTTATGGTAAAGTATCACATGCCCTTAATGGACCTAGCTGTCTAAAAGAATAATAGTGTCAGTTTGTTATATATGCATTCACGTCTCACTCACTTTATTGGGAATTATCTACTTTGGTTATTTTTAAATCTAATTGTTCAAAGAAACAGAAGAGCCTTTAGCATAACTTTTGATTTTGAGTTATTTGTTGAAGAAGCAGAATGAAGAATGAAGAATCTACATAACAAAAATAAATAAAGTGGTGTCTTCATGTGTGATAAGTTATTCGAGACAGACTGCACTGATGCGATTTCGAGGAGATAAGATCAAGTCATGCCGACTCATTGTTTCTCAGAAGATTGGTTAGAGATCAATCGGACATTTTACGAAGCCACAGTACTACTTCTCGAAGACCGATTGGCGGTGATAGGGATGATCAACCAAAGGGACGTACAGAAGCCCCAATAAGCTTAATTAATAGCTTCTGTTTCCAACGAAAGCGTATTACATTCCAGAAACCCTAAGATACAACCAGGAACAAGTTTCACAGCGATTTATTGAATTATTTCTCAGGATGAGAGTTTCAATTGAGAACATAGTTTATAAATATGTTATATTTACTGTCAGAAGTTCTTCGGCCATAATATATTTAAGTATTTCCTCAAATATATGTATTTTGTATGAACTCTTGTATTTTACTTATTTACTTATTTTACTAAATCCTGTGTTTTCGATACGCTGAAACAAATTGTCATACGCCTATATTTACATTCACTGGTCAACAAAAATGACCTATGTGGGGTTGGAATGAGATATATCATTTCCATGGTAGTTTTCTGTACTGAATCCAAATCTGACCTCCGTTTTTTTGCAGGATGTCAAGTTTTTGAGAATCTTTGAGTGAAAAATTTTTTTAAAAAATCACAAATCGTGTTATAAAAGGGTGGAAAAATTTTTCTTCACTCAAAACAAGATATAATTTCGATGCATTTTTTAACGCAGAATCCATTGGTTTTTATATTTTTTCGATATCATATAGTTTCTGAGATAATTAAAAAAAATAGAAAAAAACACGAAAAAAAATGGTTTTACAAAAATCCTTATATTTAACTGAATAAATTTTATTTTTTTAGTCACTGTGGTCTCATTCTCTTCGTTTTTTAATGCAGAAAAAATTGAAAAAAATTTACTGTTCCAGCTGTAACGGTTCGAAAGATACATGGCAGAGAACTTGTCTCTTTTTATAGAGTTGCCAATTTGACGGTTTACAAGTACTTAAGGCGAATCATTGTACTGCTTCTTGTGTCTCATTGCATTAAAGTCTGCAATATTTGCAATAACACTAATCATAATAATATTGATGTTCATCACTGATTAACCACAAATTATCTGGGAAGAAGTCCAAGTGCGAGTGAAGAAAGTGAATCTTCAGTGACATGTTCACTTTCATTTCCTAAAAGTTCTGCAGCATAGTATGCACCAGGTGTTTGTCGTTTCTGGATTTTTTGTCTCCAAAGAAATTATTTAGAACAGCTTTTACTGACAACCAAGTTTGTCTCTCAAGGTCAGTCAAGCTTTTTTCAAAATTAGAGTCTAACATCAATTGTCGGATTTGTGGTCCTTGAAAAACTCCTTCCTTGATTTTAGCTTCGCTAAGCTGCAGAAGTTTCATGAAATGAAAGTGAACATGTCACTAAAGATTCATTTTCTTCACTCGCACTTGGACTTCTTCCCAGAAAATTTGGGGGCAGTCAGTGATGAACACGGGGAAAGGTTTCATCAAGACATTGCTAAAATCGAAAAGAGATATCAAGGTAAGTGGAGTGTGAACGTTTTAGCAGACTTATACTGCTGGAGGCTCATGACTGATGAACCAAATGCTCATCACCGTTGAGTATGCAAAAGAAAAAGTTTCTAAGGCGTAGTAGCAGCTTGTAAATATATATATTTTAATTACTGTATTATTATTATTAGTGTTATTGCAAATATTGCAGACTTTAATGCAATGAGACACAAGAAACAGTGAAATGATTCGCCTTAAGTACTTGTAAACCGTCAAATTGGCAACTCTATAGAAAGAGACAAGTTCTCTGCCATGTATCTTTCGAACCGTTACATGTTCATCAAATATAAATACAATTGGAACTGTATTTTTTTTTTCAATTTTTTATGCATTAAAAAACGAAGAGAATAAGACCACAGTGACTAAGAAATAAAATTTATTCAGTTAAATATAAGGATTTTTGTAAAACCATTTTCTTTCGTGTTTTTTTCTAGTTTTTTTTTAATTATCTCAGAAATTATATGAGATATCGAAAAAACAAAAAACCAATGGATTCTGCGTTAAAAAACGCATCGAAATCATGTTTTTTTTTTGCGTGAAAAAAAATTGTTTCACCCTTTTATGACACGATTTGTGATTTTTTGAAAAAATTTTTCACTCAAAAAATCTCAAAAACTTTAGATCCTGGAAAAAAATGGAGGTCACATTTGGATTCAGCACAGAAAACTACCATGGAAATGATATATCTCATTCCAACCCCACGTAAGTCATATTTTGTTGACCAGTGTTATAACATTATACATAAAAAGCGACAAACAAAATGAAAAATATTTTCAGAGACAAGCCGCGATTAATATTTCAAGAGATAAAAAAAATACTTCTGTCGAACTACTTCGCATGGATGACAGTTGGAAGACAGCAAATTGACGTTTCAATATATTAAAGCTTGGAAATTTTTGCATTATTATATCTTCTTCAATGAATAAATCGATAAAATGCCAGTACGCTGATGCTTCAGTAATGCGGGCATGTATTATTTAAAATAATTTAATCGTGTTAATTGGATTGCCTCTCTCACTCTCTCTTTTTCACGTCAAGCGGCTCTCAGTCTTCCAGGCGAGTAATTGCTGATGTAATTGGTGTCTCGAAGGCACAAAAACGATTTTTACTTATTATTTCCTCGACTCGAGGCGGTGGGATGTATGACATCTGAATAGTTCGTGTCACGTTTTCAATTTTCTACTCTGCGGCCACAGAGGCTGTCCTTACTCGTTAAGTGTACTGACAAAGTCGTCGGGGTGGAAGCACCTTAGGTATACAAATTAAAATATCGATCAGCCAGTGCCAATTATAAGTTCGATGCCACGCTAATATACGGGCAAGATACATGATCTCCTTTCCAAAATGTCATGATGATATTCCAAATACCTCCAAACAATATACGCGTCAAATCAATTATTCAGCATTATTAAATATGACAATTAGTCATCGGGCTAAATTATTTTTACATTCTCATCAGAGAAGGTATTAGATTTGTGTAAAATTTGACCCCTCCCCCCGTTTTTATCAAATGTTCACGGTTTGGGACCCCTGAACCCGAAAAACATGTCTTTACGAATGTGTCTGTCTGTCTGTCTGTGTGTAGATTTTTAGTTTGTGAGCACGATAACTTTCGAAAGAATTGACCGATTGGATTGGCCTTTGGTATAATCTTTTAGTATCCTAAAATGAAGGTCAAGTTCGTTGGCCAGCCATTTTGGATAAAAATTCAAAAAGTTGGAGCATTTTGAAAATTTATGATACCACTTTTTTTTTTAATTTAAAAATTTTATGCACGGATGTTCGAAGTACTCAAAAAGTCGAAGAATTCTTCCTAATGACTTTTTTAGATAAAAAAAAAATTGAAAGACATAACATTTTGAAAATCCAAAAAAATGAAAGAAAACTTAAATTAGAAGCCAAACAACGCACGATATGAAAAAAAGTCTAAAGATGAAAAATGTTTCTTTTTGAACGCCCTATAGGACAGGTATTACAACTTTTTGAATTTCCTTAAAAAATCGAAAATTTAAATTTTGAGCCAAATAACGCGAGATGCAGAGAAAATGTTAAGAAACATAATTATTGGTCTTCGAAAGATCTACAAGTTCTCTTTTGGCAATTTTTCAATAGAATGAGTAGTTTTCGTTTTAATCATGAAAAATATTGTTAAACAGAGCCGAGCGCGAGGTTTAAATAAAATATCGAGCGCGAAGCGCGAGTGCCCTGATGAGAATGTGCTCTTTAAGGTCGATAGAACCTTAAGTAAATTAGTTTTCTTTTACATTCAATGTTGTAATTTCATTTCATTTAAAATTAATTTAATTAAATTTATATTTAAAGTAATTTAAAAAAAACATATAGGTACGAGCGTCTTGTAAGGTGCAAGCTTCCTGCAGGGCACAAGCGCGCGAAGCGCGCGATGAGAATGTGCCCGCGAAGCGGGCAGATTTTTTACTGTAGGAATATTATACGCGCACGGGAAACATTGCGTAAACAATTAATTATATTCAAATACAAAGAAGACCCAAAATTGCATAAATTCAAGAATTGAGGGTCCGGATGCAATAACGTCCTATAAATTTATTTCGCCAAGAAACGTTGGCGAAAATAAATAAATAAAAATAAAAATAAATAAATAAATAATAATAAATTTAATTGCACATCTTTTTTTCCTCATAAAGAAAGTTCTAACTTTTGTCACTTTTGTCACTTTATGTCACTTTTGTCACTTTATGTCACTTTTATCACTTTTTAAACTTGGCGAAATAAATTTATAGGAAGTTATTGCATCTGGGCCCTCAATTTTAGGTCTTTTATAGGTAAAAAATATGAGCTCGCCTACGGCGCGCGGGGGGTTGGGTCTGGTTTGGTCCTCGCGCTTCGCGCTTCGTGTTTCGCGCTCCGCGCGCCGAAATACTGACACGTCACGCTTCGCGCGCTTGCCCCTACTGAAAAAACCTGCGTCGGATTCGACGTCGTATCCTATTAGGATTCGACGTCGTATCTTAGCAGGATTTTGCGTCGGGACCGTAGTCGGAACCGTCGCCGGACCCATCGACGCAAACGATGCTAGAACCGTTGTCGGAATTTGGGACCGGATCCGTCACCAGATCCGTCATCGGATCTGGCGCCGGATCCTAATAGGATTCTAATCGTATCCTAACAGGATCTCGATCTGAAATTTTTTTCATTAAAAAAAAAACCTTTCGTATGGTAACAACAATTGTGGCATATGATGATACATTTTAAAATTGAAAAAAATATAGAATTTGTGAAATAAAAAGGATATGCTCATCTAAATGTGAACAGTAAACTTTATTTTTCATTTATTTATAAGTACTCATTATAAAACGTCTCTTAAAATTTTATATTGAAGAAATTATATGTTATTAAAACAAAACTAAAAATAACTTATAAATGTTGAAGAAATAAAAACAAAATATTTCATTAAAACGGCAGAGAATGAAATGGAGACATAAAAATTCTTTTAATATATTTTAAACGTATTTGTTAGTTTAGGATTTTCTAGTGATGCATTATCATATGCCACAATTGTTGTTACCATACGAAAGGTTTTTTTTTTTTAATAAAAAAAATTTCAGATCGAGATCCTGTTAGGATACGATTAGGATCCTATTAGGATCAGGTCCCGAATTCCGACAACAGTTCTAGCATCGTTTCCGTCGATGTGTCCGGCGACGGTTCCGACTACGGTCCCAACGCAAAATCCTGCTAAGATACGACGTCGAATCCTAATAGGATACGACGTCGGATCCGACGCAGGTTTTTTCAGTAGGGGCGTCTTCGGAACGCTTGTGCCTATATATTTTTTTTAAATCACTACACCTTTGAATGCAAAAGAAAACTAATTTACTTACATGGAGAAAACTGTTTAGTAGATCTCACTGTCCAATTGTAAATAATGGACAGACTAATCTATTGGTTGGATTTACTAAACGGTTTAGTAAATTTTAACCATTCAGTAGTAAGAATGACTACTGCATGGTAAAATTTACTAAACCGTTTAGTAAATCCAACCAATAGATTAGTCTGTCCATTATTTACTATTGATACAGTGAGATCTACTAAATAGTTTTCTCAGTGTAAGGCTCTATCGACCTTAAGGAGGAACATGCGCAACTCTGCTGTCCCAACGTAAAACCTAGTAAGTGACATTTGCCATAGAGACTATATTCCGACATACGCGCACGGAAAAATAACCTCTATAGCAAATGTCACTTACTAAGTTATACATTTGGACAGCAGAACTCTTAAATCATGTGAGCGTTTGTAAACAATTTCATAAATAGACTGATATAAAATACAAAACTAGTATCCAAAAATTCTTTAGTTTAATATAAGTCAGATTTCCACAAAATTTGACAAATTAAATATAAAATCATTGAATAATTTACAAAACAAAATTTAAAAAGGTTATGATTCCAATTATTATAAAAGACTCCTATCAATATTATTTAATACGTAAATTTTTGTTTTGATATAGATTTTGCTTCTTAATAATAGTTATTTATGTTTTTTGCCCAAAAATTTAATATTATTAGTTATTTTATAAATTATAAAATTGGAAAAAAATGCGAAGAAACGTGGCAACGTTGCGGAAGTCAGTCAGCATGTTGACTTCATAGTAATCAGCTGTAGTATTTGTGAGTGATAGCGTCTGCTATATTATCGTTTGCTATATCCGCTATATCTTCTGCTCCAAAGGAACTGCAGGTTGCAGCGTTGTTACGTTTCGTTAGTTTTATTCGTTTTATTTGTTGACAGCTGATTTTTTCAGCTTCAAAGTTAATTTATAAAAAATTGAACCCGGGTAGATACAAATTTATTATTTTTGCCGAGACAAGTAAGGTTCATTATTTAATAAAAACAGTTTTTTGAGTGTTTAAGTTTTATTTTCGAAGAGAACTCTCCAGTTTATGTGATTCTGCTAGGTTAGTTCCATAAAACACAATGTTAATGTAAAAGCTTATATTTTTTATACCAAGCGGTAAAAAATTCTAAAAAAATTCTAAATGACGCGGAATTAATATAACTTTAACATATTTCAAGGGCATTCAAAAATCTTTTATTTTACCTGGCGCATGTTCCTCCTTAAGGAACATATTTTCTCATCAAGGGATTCGCGATTCGAGCTCGATATTTCATACAAATTTTTTAAAGTATTTTTCACGATTAAAAGGAAAATTACTCATCCTATTGTAACCTATTCTATCGTATCCTATCGTAACCTGTCGTATCCTATCCTCTTGTATCATATCCTATTGTATCCTATCGTATCCTATCTGATCATATCCTATATGATACAATAGGATAAGAAAATATGATACAATAGAATACGATACGATAGGATTAGATTGGATAGTATAGGATAGGATACAATAGGATAAGAGAGAATAAGATACGATAGGATACAATAGGATATGATACGATAGGATAAGATAGGGTATGATAGGATACAATAGGATAGGATACAATAGGATATGATACAATAGGATAGGATAAGATAGGATAGGAGAGAGGGGGGAGAGGAGATAGAGCATTTCCCGAACAAGTTTACGGGGCCCCAGACAGCTTATTCCCCGCCATCCTGGCGGTACGAGAACACTAGTGCAAATTCGCACTATCGTTTCGAAAATCGCATTCGTTACACTGGTCATGAAAAGCTTTGTACTTCACGCTTCGCCAAACAGGCAATTATCGACTCGTGTAATGGCGTCACTCGCCTTCGGCTCGTGACGCCAGCCTCACACTCGTCCGATAATTGCCTCCTTTCGCGCCTAGTAAAGTAAATAGCTACTAAAGAGTATCAAGTAATTTTACGCAATTTAAAAAAATCTCACGGGATTTTTAGTAATTCTAAGCAATTTTAGGGAATTTATTAGGATATTAAGAACTTTTATTGAATTTTGTGGAATTTTAAGTAATTTGAAGTGATACAGATAGACTTATCAAAGTAAGAAATTTCGTACTAGCACCAGATAGGGCCTTGATTATTTTTTTCTGGAACCAGACTAGGGTCACAGCAGGGCCCTTTCTTTAGTAGGGTCGTGGAAGGGCGATTCCCACTAGACCCCTACTAGTAGGGCCCACACTGACAAAAGTGCTATGATCTTGATGGGGCCCAAACCAGTTTTCCCCGTCAGGGCCCGACTAGAAAAAAGGAAAAATAGCGAGGGCCCCTTTCGAAATTTCTACACGGTATGTGATTTATACCTGACTTTAAAAAATATCGAGTGCACCATGATAAACTGTTTAAGTACTCAAGACAATTTCCAGCTGAGAGTTCCTCTTCTGAAGCTCTTGATGCAAACGCAAAGTCATGCTATAATGAATATTAACATACTTTTCTCAGTACTTTCCTGCGCAAGTTCGTACAGGCCTTCCCACGCACTATTACGATTTTTGCTGACCGTTTTCGTTTGCAAATCTCTGTCAATTCTGCATCCGGCTCTTATCTGCATTGAAACTGCTAGTAATTGAAGTTGAAATTATCATGGTTTAAAGGTATGGCCACGGTTCGATTATGAATCGTCAATGCCTCGTGTCACATTTTTTCAACTTGTTTCGCCGGCATTCTGACACGGACAGACACTGATATCGTTCAGTATTCACTTTTGTATGAACCTCACGAATACATACATACATATGCATATATATTTGGTGTATAAGCCTATACATAAATATCTATAAAACATTTAGCAAGCTATCAAAACCCAAACCAGGGTCCTGTCATGAAGCTGACAGTTTTCATTTCGCATATACTTGACAAGAAACGGCTTCTCTGCTCTGGGCCGCGGCTGCTTCGTTCCTCTCGGAGCAAAATCTCACCTTCCAGCTTCCATCGTCGAGATTAATTATTTTTCCGTTTCGAAAAGAAGCTCGTCGATTTAACCCGAGCCTCTCGATCGACCAACTTTTAATCAGGCCACCCTTCATTGGAACTGGGACCCAAAAGTTTTGCATTCCACAGGACCACTACCGCGTCCCGACGATGCGTGAAGCAGAATACGACACTTTAAATTGGATACTCTTTGTATCGTTCGATCGTGTTTCTCTTCTCTCCCATGAAATGATTGGATCCGTGTACCAGAAAGACGTCCCATCCATTTTGAAATAGCGTTCTATCATTCTACTGAAATTCGAGATGACAGTGTTTTGTGTGTTCTTTCTGTTATTTTTTTCGATATTTTTCAAGTTTGAAATTTTATAGGGATAACTCCGATGTCTTTTTTGTTTGAATGTTTTTTTTTCATCTGTATAAAATGGAAAGTAATTACAAACTTAAATTTCAAAACCACAGCTTATTACGTGTGATGGTTCATGATGCTCTACATCTGCATTTCGTGCTTCCATGCACTATATTGAGGCAGCATGGAAGATAGAGCAAGTTAACACTGTACGCGTGACGCTAATGACGACAATCAAGAATGCCACCTATCTACCTAACACGCCGTGTTTGTTACGTCCGGTGATCACATATCGCGCAGACACTAAACTAATTATCTCGATGTACACGAATATATGTTGAAGCGAACTTTGGGATTGGCGGACGATTATATTATGCGATACCTTTCATAATCCTATAATAAGTGCCTGTTGATCATTACGCAGATATTAAAACATTAATGTATATATTCTGGTATTTCTATGTACAGCCTATACAAAGATTTTTCCCATATAAAATAGGTAAAACAGCAGTTTTTTATAAGACATCATACATGATTAAAGCCCTTATTCGCCCGTGTAGAAATTTTGCCAGGGCCCTGATCGGGCCCAGATCTGGCCAAATCGGGCCCAGATCGGGATACCAGATCTGGGCCCGATAGCTGATGTAACACACGGCCCGACCGGGGCCAGATATGGCCGCCCGATATGGCCGCCCGATCGGTACCAGATCTGAGCCCGATCGGTGCCGGATCTGAGCCCGATCAGGTTTTTATTTTTTTATTTATATTTTTCAAACAATAAAAAGAATATTTCTTAGCATTTTAAACTGCGCGTGAATAGCAACCAATCAGAAGCCGAGCGCGACGTATGCATTAAAGTTCAAAACAATAAATAAATATTCAATCCGTAATAATTGTCACAATTAATTTCAATTTTAAGGTTAGCGTTTAGTGCTGCATAAATAGTGAATATGATTAACTTACTCTCGATTGCAGCGCGAACGTATTCTATACTTGATAAAGCACGGTGCTTCCGGAAACGTCGTGTACTTAGAGCTTTCTGTATTATTATAAATAATACTTAAAATTACATTTAATGACATCAATGACAAGACACAACACGGTAATTTCGACAAAGTGAGACGTGAGACTAGGGGGCGCTGCAGTGCATACCCCGAAGGTAATTTCGACAAAGTAAGACTAGGGGGCGCTGCAACACGTACCCCGATCGGGCTCGGATCTGGGCCGTAGAATTAGCCATATCGGGCCCTGACCAGGTTATACCGACCAGGGCCCGATAGGTATTAGGGATAATATATGGCGATTTCTACACGGGCGTGTATAAAAAAATCTGGGCACATTCTAATGCACAAGTCGCGCTTCGCGCTCCGTGTTGCGCCTTTCGTAACGCTTGCACGCTTCGTGACACTTGCACCCTTCGAGACGCTTGCGACCTGCGGGACGCTTGCGCACTTCGCGACTCATGCGCCCTTCGAGACGCTTGCGCCCTTCGGGAAGCTTGAGCCTATATGTTTTTTATTTAAGTTACTGCAACTTGAAATGCAAACGAAAACTAATTTACTTAAGGTTCTTTCGACCCTAAGGAACACATTCTCATCAGGGCACTCGCGCCTCGCGTCCGATATTTCATACACATTTTTTGATTACATGTAATTCTTTCATAAGAATGTAAAAAATAACTAGGTATACAAAGATATTGACATATTATTTTTTATCAAATTATTTATTCAATCAAAAATAATTATAATTAAATTTTAAAACCACGATTAAAACTAAAACTACTCATCCTATTGAAAAATGGCCAAAGGAGAACTTGTAGATCTTTTTAAGACAAATAATTATATTTCTTATAATTTTCTCTGCATCTCGTGTTATTTGTCTCAAAATTTGATTTTTTAAGGAAATTCAAAAAGTTTTTATAACAATCCTATAGGGCGTTCAAGAAGAAACATTTTTCACCTCTTCACTTTTTTTCATATCGTGCGTTGTTTGGCTTCTAATTTAAGTTTTCGTTCATTTTTTTGGATTTTCAAAATGTTATGTTTTTCAATCTTCTTTATCGAAGAAAGTCATTAGGAAAAATTGTTGGACTTTTTGAGTGCTGCGAACATCCGTGTATAGAATTTTTAAATTTAAAGAAAAAGTGGTTTCAAAAATTTTCAAAATGCTCCAACTTTTGAATTTTTATCCAAAATCACTTGAAATCTTCTGGCATTTTTTAATAACTAAAATTTCTGTAAAAATCTTTAATTTTTTCATGTTCTTTTAAAACCTTTGGATAAAGTTCCGAAAAGTGATTACCTTCGATTCATTTGGTACTACGTATACTTACGTATTTTGATGCACTGATTACAAATATCACAGTGAAAATTGGCGCAAAATTGAATTTAATGAAGAAAACCATGAAAAACCCATAAAATCATGGTTTTTTGCGTTTATCTCAGCTAATATGTAAAACTAAAAAAAATGTCTCAAACCCATATATTATGGCTCTACACATTATAAATGGAAATCATTTTAAAAGAAAATTATTATAAAGGGAATGGTAAAGGAAAGTGACAAAGGGAATAGTAAAGGGAAATGGCAAAGCGAATGGCAAAGGGAATGGTAAAGGGAAATGGAAAAGGGAAATGTCACAGGGAGTGGCAAAGGGAATGGCAAAGGGAAATGGAAAGGGGAAATGTCACAGGGAGTGGCAAAGGGAATGGCAAAGGGAATGGTAAAGGGAAATTGCAAAGGGCAATGGCAAAGCGAATGGCAGGGGAATGGTAAAGGGAAATGGCAAAAGGAATGGTAAAGGGAAATGGTAAAGAGAAATGGCAATGGAAATGGTAAAGGGAAATGGCAAAAGGAATAGTAAAGGGATATGGAAAAAGGAATGACAAAGAGAATGGCAAAGGGAATGGTAAAAGGAAATGGCAAATGGAATGGTAAAGGGAATGGTAAAGGGAAATGGCAAAGGGAAATAGCAAAGGGAGTGGTAAAGAAATGGCAAAGGGAATGGCAAATGGAATGGTAAAGGGAATGGTAAGGGGAATGGGAAAGAGAAATAACAAAGGGAAATGGCAAAGGGAATGGTAAAGGGCAATGGTAAAAGGAAGTGGCAAATGGAATGGTAAAGAGAATGGTAAAGGGAATAGCAAAGGGAAGGACAAAGGGAAATGGCAAAGGGAATGGCAAAGGGAATGGCAAAGAGAATGGTAAAGGGAATGGCAAAGGGAAGGACAAAGGGAAATGGCAAAGGGAATGGCAAAGGGAATGGCAAAGGGAATGGTAAAGAGAAATGGCAAAGGGAATCGTGAAGATAATGGTAAAGGGTGAAAAGCGTAAGTAGGTACCAAACCGAAGTCAATGAAGATACGATTGTAATCTTTGTATCATTGATTTTCTCGGAAACTATCATTCACAGAAAAAAATGTTTGAAACAAAAAATTTGTATTTCGATGATTTCTAACTTTTGTTTGAGACATGTTTTTTAATTTTACATATTAGCTGAGATAAACGCAGAAAACCATTATTTTATGGGTTTTTCATGGTTTTCGGCATTAAATTCAAATTTGCGCTAATGTTTACTATGATATTCGTAATTAGCGCATCAAAATACGTAAATATACCTAGTGCCAAATGAATCGGAGGTAACCACTATTCGGAACTACACCCAAATCTTTTGACATTTTTTAACTTCATTAAAAATCCCTTAAAATATTTAAAAATGTTTTTAAATAATTGAAAGTCCTGAAAGTATTATGATTTTTTTTCGGAATTCCTTAAAAACTTTTTAAAATCACTTGAAATCTCTCGAAATCGCTTTAAACTTCGTATAAAACCACTTAAAATCTCTTAAAACCTTTCAGGAAATCTTGTAAAATCTCTTGAAATATCTTTAAATTCCCTAAAATAATTTAAAATCTTGTGAAAATTCTTGAAAATATTTACATTCTTGGAAGTTCTTTTACAATCCTTTAAAAAATTTCAATATCATTTAAAATCCTTTAAAAAAATTAACAAGATGTGTAAATTAATTTAAAATCTTTGAATTCCCTTGACTTTTTTAAACATTCTTTAAAATAACTTGAAATCCATTTATATCGCTTTAAATTCTTCTGAAATCCTTTAGGAAATCTTGATATCTTTGACGTCTTGGAAAATATCTTAAAATCCTTTTAAACTCCCTAGAATCACTTAAAATTTCTTGAAACACTCTTAAATTCTTTACAATCATTTGAAATCTCTTAAAATTCACTAAAATCTCTTAAAGTCCTTTACAATATCTTATAATTTTTTAAATCTTTTGAAAGATTTGGAAAATCGTTACATTCTTTGGAAAACCTTTTAAATTCCCTAGAATCAGTTAAATTTTCTTAAAATCTCCTTATATTCATTAAAATCACTTGATATATTTTTAAAGTCCTTTAAAATTCTTTAATATAATTTAAAATCCCTTCAAATACTTAAAAAAAAATTTTAATACTTTAAAATCTTTAAACTCCCGTGAACTATTTTGAAATTTTTTCAAAATTTCTTAAAATCACTTATTGTTTCTGTATCATTAATAACTCTTTTTTATAGTAGAACTTTTGTTTTTAGAAAATTAAATACACAAGTGCGAATTGCCGGAGCTGAACATACGGCCCAGACTTGGTCCAATTTCGGCAGCCGTAGATCAGCTAACATTATTGGGCCAATATCGGCATTTTAATCGGCCCAGTGTTGTCCCAGTACTGGCATTATAAATTTTCCAAGATTTCCCCGAAGCTTGGCCCAGGAATGGCACTTTACTGGGCCGAAAGTTGGTATTACTCCGGAAAATTATGTCGGAAGTAGAAAAGCCAGACTCCGGCCCAGCAATAGTGGCACTTTACTGGGCCGAAA
Source organism: Synergus itoensis (assembly GCA_904066005.1). Lineage (NCBI taxonomy): Eukaryota > Metazoa > Arthropoda > Insecta > Hymenoptera > Cynipidae > Synergus > Synergus itoensis. Next base: position 28,852 of record CAJFCP010025465.1, read on the forward strand.
TTCTGTATATTACTCCGGCAAATCATGTTGGAGGTTAACAAGCCAGAGTTCGTCCAAATAACAGACAATCAAAGGGCCGAAAGTCGGAAAAAATTTGTAATTAAGAAAGATATTAATTTTGCCAAAAATTTTTATTCTGACAATATTAAAATATCCTACTATATCAGTAAATACTGCGGTTTTACGTTTTATAAAAGTGAAGATTAAAAGTATGAAAAATCTAATATATATATTTTTTATTCATTGTTAACGAAAAAGCTTTTTTTAATGAAATTATTTTGAAATCATTTATTATTTGTATATGGTTGAGTGTATCGTGGAAAAAATGTTGGGACACCAACTCATGAGTTAGGGTAATGGTTTAGGTTATTGACATCCGTCCAATAGGTCGTGCGTTCGATTCCTCCCGCGTGTGCGAAATTTTATTTGTTATATAAGCGGTAAAATTTACAAATAACAATTAGTTATAAGTATACCCATAATATATCTACGAATAAATAATGTTCTTAATTAATAACATTTATTTTTAATTTTTATTGCAATTTCTTTTTTCGAGCCAATACTGGCAGCCAGTGTTGGGCCGACAATTGCAGCCAAGCCTTGGCTGCCAAGTGCAGACCGGAGTTATCATTCCGTCATTGGCGCGGTAATGGCAGTCAAGCTTCGGCAAAATTTGGGCCGTATGTGATTTCGCACTTGGGTAGTTTAATAATCATATGAGATGTTGGGTGCAAAAACAACTTAACTCGAGTTAAGGGCATGTGATACTTTACCATAAGAGAAATTTAGTTTCCGCAACTTTATGTTCGCAGTAATAAATATTTTTCACTAAAAGTAGGCCATTTACCTCCGTCTGTATTAAACGGAGGTAAATGACCTAGTTTTAGTGAAAAATATTTATAATTGCGAAGGTAAAGTTGCGGAAACTAAATTTTCTCTTATGGTAATTACCACATGCCCTTAAGGGGTATTTGCTGAAACCTACATATTCGCAATCCTTAACCTTTAATTGTAATGTGTATAAAATTTCTGGATAAAAGATCAATATTTACAAAAAGTATAAATCTAATCCAAAAATATTTCGAATTGTGAAAAAAAAAGATTCGGCCTTCTCAATCACTCGTGTAACAACACCTGCTATTTCTCCCGAGAAAAAGAAAGGCATTGAAAGTCTTTTACAATTCAAGAATCCCGAAAATAGAACTTGGTAATATTCAATTGTATTAGCAATTAATGAGAGTCGAGTATGAGTATCGGATGAAGAAATTTCATTCGACGAAGAGGAACAATAAAATCTAAGTTTACCATTTTTTTTTTTTTATATAAATAAATATCAAGAGCGGCGATATCAATGTCATTTTTATTAACTTTTTATTTTGTAAAACTACTGTTTAAATAAATTAGTAAGCTAAATCAATCATTAGATTGAATGAAAACTGTTTCTTTTATTTTTTTTCTTGCAAATACACTCATTCTCAGCAAAAACCCCTTAATTATAATTTATTATTTATTGTTAATTCAATAACTTACTTAAATTACATAAACAATTGGAGTGCCTAGTTTCATTGTACTATAGTGGGAGAACCTTTTAAAACATATTTTACGACAGCATTTAATCTTCGTGATTTGTATACAAATATAATCTTTGATTACGTTTTTCTCGTAACCACTTTTTTCGGGTTAAGGGATTTTTGCATCAATATATTGTGAATAATGAATCCGTAGAATAGTTTTCGGGTTATTGACCAGTTTTTCCTAGGTGGGGTATTTACTAGGTCATTTTTTGGGTAAACTGACAAACCCCTGGCCAGTTTTCCTTAAGTAGGGCAATATTCTGCGAAAGCGTTACAAGCCTTATGTGGATCTTGCCAGCAGTTAACCTGATTAGGGTCACATCAGAAGTAGAGATAACTGACCAGGACCCTGTCAGAACCCCATCAAATCTCTGCACGGGTTATAGCCAAATGTTCTAATATGTATTTTCGTTTAGTTGGGTAAAGTTTATTTGAATTTTTAGTCACCTACCCGTGTAGAAATTTTGCCAGGGCCCTGATCTGGGTATCCCGATCTGGGCCCGATTTGGCCAGATCTGGGCCCGATAGCTGATGTAACACACGGCCCGACCGGGGCCAGATATGGCCGCCCGATCGGTACCAGATCTGAGCCCGATCGGTGCCGGATCTGAGCCCGATCAGGTTTTTATTTTTTTATTTATATTTTTCAAACAATAAAAAGAATATTTCTTAGCATTTTAAACTGCGCGTGAATAGCAACCAATCAGAAGCCGAGCGCGACGTATGCATTAAAGTTCAAAACAATAAATAAATATTCAATCTGTAATAATTGTCACAATTAATTTCAATTTTAAGGTTAGCGTTTAGTGCTGCATAAATAGTGAATATGATTAACTTACTCTCGATTGCAGCGCGAACGTATTCTATACTTGATAAAGCACGGTGCTTCCGGAAACGTCGTGTACTTAGAGCTTTCTGTATTATTATAAATAATACTTAAAATTACATTTAATGACATCAATGACAAGACACAACACGGTAATTTCGACAAAGTGAGACGTGAGACTAGGGGGCGCTGCAGTGCATACCCCGAAGGTAATTTCGACAAAGTAAGACTAGGGGGCGCTGCAACGCGTACCCCGATCGGGCTCGGATCTGGGCCGTATAATTAGCCATATATCGGGCCCTGACCAGGTTATACCGACCAGGGCCCGATAGGTATTGGGGATAATATATGGCGATTTCTACACGGGTATTCATCTTTTTTAATGACAATAGGTGCTGTGATGACTGTTACTTATTATTTAAACAGCAACAGGAGAATGCAAATAATTACTCACATGAGCTAGTAGGAAAAAACTTGCTATACTATAGCAGACACTAACTTTTATGTTTAATTCACTTGCCTTTTGCCACTAGCGTAATAGTTTTGCAATGCGTGCTCAACAATGAAAGCAGCATTCTAATTATAGTATTACAATTTAAAGTATGTCGCGTGCAAAACGCATTGCAGCTGTTTCATGCATAACACTTTAAGTTTCATGTGGACAGTACAGATGTTTCTATTTAAGTGTCACCTTGGCAAAGATATAATACTTCTTGAAAATAGAAACATTACACATTTTTGTGAATGTCAGATCTCCGTGTGATATATCGCTTAGTATATTTCTTATACTGAAAATGTCATCGAATTTATTTGAGATACGACGAGAAATTGGTTTGTTTAAATACATATGTAATTGTATATACTCAGACATAATAGGAATAGTGTAGATTCCACTTATTTTCAGTCGTTTCAAAATACGGAAAATAAAATTTACAGCAATCGTTAAATGTAAAATTTATTATTTGAACGAATATGTGTGAAGTAATTTAAAAACAGACTACATCTGCGAGTTTAGAATTTATGTTTCGCTTTACGACACATCTTTTACATATTTATACCACAAAGAATGATTTTCTTTTAAAACTTTGTGTCATAATTAACTAATAATTTATAACTTGAGAAAATTTATTATTAGTAAAGAAGTCCACCAGACTTGAATAGTTTTTCGTATATATTGTATAACTCTGTATGCAAAATAATGCCTTAATAATCCTTGTAGTACATACTTTAAAAAATATTTAAAGTATTTCAATGGATTTTAAGATTTAAGGAATTTAAGATTTTTATTTGATTTTAATGAACTTCAAGAGATTTACAAAGAGTTCAAAGGAGTTTAAGGATTTTCAAGAGATTTCAAGATATTTGTAGTGATTTTAAAGCAATTAAAGGGATATTAAGATTCTCCTATTCTTACAAAAGTGGTGTAACGAAATGTCTCGAAAATCTCGCATAGGGTAAACCGGGGCAAAGCCGACCGGTGGGGTAAAGGTGACTATGCTTATAACGTTGTTATTATTTAACAATTTTAATTCCACTTTGCACAAAATAAATCTGTGTTAATGTAGAGATAGTGCTACTTACTTAAATCTTGAAAATTGACGTTGTACACGGAGAAAAATGGAGTTCAGCGGCCTTGCAACAGTTACACAAACTCCCGACAGAGTCCAAAAATACGGTAACCATTACTAAACTGTTTAGGAATGATTACCGTACTCCTGGACTCCGTTCTATAACAAAAGTCCTGCTTCAAGAATTTTTGCAAATGCTACAAAATCGCTGAATTCCATTTTTCTCCGTGTAAAAGCAAAATTATTACCGAAAACAGTTTTGACAACGAAAGAATGGAAGATTTGCTGGCAGAAATATAACACTTCTGACGTTAATGTTAATACTTACAGTATGACAATTTGATATTTTGATAGTTGAAACAATATCACATCACGTAATTATAATAATTAAACGTAATTCAAGTCTAAAATACATCAAATCTCGTAAATAATTTAGGCCTCATCACTGGGGTAAAAGCGACCATTTTAATAGTTTACAAGTGCTTATGGTGGTAACACTGGTAACACGTATCATATGTTCTGTCGATAAGTGATCGGTAATGTATTTTTATAAGCTCATTTTTTGGAATTCATTCATTATTTATTAACTATTGCGAATAACTTTATTTATAAATATTTTATTTATTCTAATTCTTCAAGATTATTTGTAACATATAATATAATTACTATTTATATGTGACTGAAATTAAAAAATTGAAAATTTTTATATATAAAGGTTACTTTAATTCTCTACAGTCGGTAAAGCAGGTTTCTTGTTGCGTGTAGTCTGTCACCAGTAGAATGTCAACAAATAAGTGGTTATATCGTAGCTATCACTATTTTTATTCAAAATAACTTATTCTTCTTTCTGTATATATTTAAAGGTAATTTGGCAAATAATTTCAATAATACAGAAGCTGACCATTATATTTTGCAATGTTCAAATCTTTTCATTTTCATAAAAAGTTACAGGTCGCCTTTACCCCAAAAGGTGCGGGGTAAAGCCGAAGAAGTACAGTTTGTTAGAAATAATTAAGTTATTAAATCATTGTTTTATTTATGTGATTAATACGTAGAGAAATATGATATGTAATAATGTAGGACTCGAAATAACAAAAAAAAATAGATCAGTTCCATACCTTATTAACTTTTGAAAAATCATTTACTATTAACTGGTCGGCTTTGCCCCGGTTTACCCTACATTTTTGTTGCAAACCTAATTGGTTTTTGAATGACTTGAAGTTGGGAGAAGGAAAACAAACTAATGGTATTAAAAAACACGAAAACCTTCGAAATCCCTTAAAATTATTAAAGATTTCTTAAAACTCCCAGCAATCTCTTGAAATCCCTTAAAAATCCACAAAAATCATTAAAATCATAAATCTCTTGAAATCCAAGATAAAATTCGTAAAACTCTCTAAAAATTTCTAAAAACTAAAAAAATCTTCTAAAAATTAAAAAATCTCACAAAATCTCTTACAATTTTACAACTTTCAAATCCTTCTAAACCTTACAAAATCTTTTAAAAATCATATATGGTTTGAAATTCCTCAATAAAATTACCTGACAAACTTTAAAATTTGTGAAAACCTCTTAAAATTCGCAGAAACTTCTTGAACTTCTTTAAGTTCTACGATAACATTCAAGTCCTTTTACATCCTTTGAAATCCATTTAAAATATTAGAAATTTCATAAAATTTCACAAAATTCCTTAAAATTCAAATAAACTATTTTTTAAATGATTAAAATCTCTTGACTCCTTTTAAAATTCCTGAAAATATAACCCCAAGTGCGAAATCACATACGGCCCAGCATTGGCCCGGAGTCGGCAAAAATTTTGCCGAAGTACAGCTGCTATTATCGCGCCAACGACGGAATGATGACTATGGCCTGCACTTGGCAGCCAAGGCTTGGCTGCCATTGTCGGCCCAACACTGTCTGCCAGTATTGGCCCGAAATCAGCATATGTTAATGGCCCATTACACTGAGAAATTACAATAAAAAATATAAATAAATGATATTAATTAAGAATATGATTTATTCGTAGATGCATTATGGTTATACTTATAAAAAATTGTTATTTGTAAATTTTAACGCTTATATAACAAATAAAATTTCACACACAACGCGGGAGGAATGGAACGCAAGACCTATCGGACGAAAGTCAATAACCTAAACCATTACCCTAACTCATGAGTTGGTGTCCCGACATTTTTTACACGATACACTCAACCGTACACAAATGTTAAATTACTTCAAGATAATTTCATTAAAAAAAGCTTTTGCGTTAACAATAAATAAAATATGCATATGAAATTTTTCATATTTTTAATGTTCACTTTTATAAAACGTAAAACCGTAGTATTTATTGATATAATAGAATATTTTATTGACAGAATAAAAATTTTTGGCAATAAAAAAACTGCTATCTGTCGGTACTGGGGCAGTGCCAAATTAATATCTTCCTTAATTACTTTTTTCCGACTTTCGGCCCTTTGATGGTCTGTTACTGTAATATATTAACTTTCGGCCCAGGAAAGTGCCATTGCTGGGCCAGACTCTGACTTTTCTACTTCTAAAATGGTTTAACGTAATCATTCCGACTTTCGGCCCTTTAATGGGCCGTTACTGGCCGGACTCTAGCTTTATAACTTCCAACATGGTTTGCCAGAGTAATAAAGACTTTCCGCTCAATAATGGGCCATTCCTGAGTCAAGCTTCGGGGGAAGCTTGACAAATTGAAAATGCCAATGTACTGAGCCAGTACTGGGACAACACTGGGCTGATTAAAATGCCGATATTGGCCCAATAATATTAACCGATCTTTGGCTACCGAAATTGGACCAAGTCTGGGCCGTGTGTTCAGCTCCGGCAATTCGCACTTGAGACATTTAAAATTCGTTAAAGTCCCTTAAAATTCTCTGAAACCTTTTGAAATCTCTTAAAATTCTCGAAACTTCACAACAAGATTTAAAATCCCTTAAAATCTCTTAAAATAACCAGAAGCCTTTTCAAATCACTTAAAATTTCATGAAAACCGTCAAAATCGTTTAAAATTCTTTGAAATCTCTTAAAATTCCCAGAAACTTCTTGAAATTCTTTGAATTCTACGATAAAATTTAAAGTCCCTTTACATACTGAATCTTTTTATTTCTCTTAAAATTCCTCGAAATTTCATGAAAACATTAGAAATTGTTGAAAATTAGTTATTTATTTATTATTTATTTATTATTTATTTATTATTTATTTATTTTTTATTTATTTTTTATTTATTTTTTATTTATTATTTATGTATTTTTTATTTATTTTTTATTTATTTTTTATGTATTTTTTATTTATTTTTTATTTATTTTTTATGATTGCTCAAAATTTCAAAACATTTTAAATCGTTTAAAATTCCTTAGCTTTAAAAAATCTCCTAAAATTTCATGAGTTCCATTAAAATTTCGCGAAATTGCTTTTTCAATGACTTGAAGTTGTAAGAAGTAAAAAAGATAATTGTGCGCGTAGCGCGCGTGTTGGCCTGCTTATATTTTACATTATTCAAAAGAAAATTTCAAGGTATTATAATATTTTATAAGATTTCAAGAAATTTTTAGGGATTTTAAAGAGATTTTAAAAGAAATCAAAAGAGTTCTAAGATTTTCAAGAAACAAAATGTGAAAAATTTTTTGAAATCTTTTGAAATATCTTCAAAATTTTCAAATCCTCTTCGACACATTTTACTTTCTTAAAATTATTGAGAAAGATGCACGCATGACATTCTATTTATATACATAAGAGAGCATATCTCATCATGATGACGACAGAATAGAATAATAAAGTAAACAAACATAATGCAGACACTTGACAAATACAGACATTTATATCTTACTATTTTTGAATGGTTTATGTAAACAAAAAATGTGTGTTATTCCTCATTCCAAGAAATATATAAAGTTTGGAGCAAAATTTTTATCTGACAATCAGAAAGCTTGGAATATTTTAACGATTTTTGTTTTCATTGAATTTCATCATATTATTGACAAAAGCAGTGAGATGAAGCATTGCACCGTGAGAATTTTATTCTGCGTTAGTTTAAATAATGGAAAGTGAGAATGTAGAGTTAATTTTTTAAGCGAAGATATAAAGCCACAAATTACAAAAGGCGATCTATTATAAGGTGAAAAGGCAAACTGTAACATAAATCACAAAAGGGACTAGATGAAGCTCATGTATATTTTATGGGGAATTGAACTCCATCTGCTTGGTTCACCCCTTGGCCCTGTGCACATCCATAGTGCATTTCTCTTTCTAATCTACTCCACACGGCAACGTTTGCCATAAATTCAAGCGTTAACGGGAAAACCTACTTGATTCCTCGTTAAGTCTGTCCTTTCATAGAGCACGTAGCATAGGTATATATATTCGCGAGATTCGAGAAAGTAACCGATTATCGAAGACATCGATCGAGCTAAGATCGTTAGACCAGCCTTTTCCACGGACAAGTTAAGAAGGTCACTTCACTGTTTGAACAGTGAAACTCCGTCTCTAACGTCATTAGGATCTTCATTGAGATTCCCGTCCGGACTACAAATCGAGACTTTAATGATATCGCTCTAGATAGTGGTGTCTTACAAGAAGAAGCTGTATAATTAGATTAGCTCGCTAAATGGTTTGGAAACTTTTTCAACCGTGGGAAATCAAGAAAATTGTTGTAAATTCTTTCTTCAACTGCCAACTATACCTAAAACTGAACAAAAACTCTGAATATCTTTCATAAAATTTTTTGCAGTAAAATTTTATATGTGCTCCTTTGTCAATTCTTGCTTATAATTTCGAGTTTATAGAAACAGATTTGATATTATCGCAACATTTTTTTTATGATAGGCGATAGTTGAATTGAAGCGATAATTGGACGTCTAGTCTGACGAGTTTTTTTTTATATTTATTGGATTAAAAATATCAAAAAAAAGTTTCCACATTTCCCAAAATTTAAAATTTTTATTTATTTACTTGCAGAACTTTAACCGGCGTTACCTGGGATTTTAAGAAATATGATAGAATTTAAAGGAATCTTAATAAGAGACTTTAAAGGATTGTAAAATATTTTAAGTGGTTTTAAGGAATTTCAAGGGATAGGTAATTAGGTATACTAAGAGATTTTGATTAATTTGAGGGATTTTAATTGATTTTTAAAAAAGTTGAAAAGACTTATCAAAAGGTTTTTTTTTTTTTAGAGATTTCACAAAATATCAAGATATTTTAACAGATTTTAACGAATTTGAAGAAATTTGAAGAGATTTTATGATATTTCAAGAGATTTTAAGAACTCCAAAGGATTTTGAAATATTTGAAACGATTTTAAAACATTTTCAGAAGTTTTAAAACAGGTAATTTTAAATGATTTCAACACGGAGAAAAAAAAAACTTCGGTTTCGGAGAGACTGCTAAATAATTTGAAAAAGTACCTACTATTCAATTAGGAAAGAATGCACGAATATAGGTTCCGTTCCTAGATATTTTAGCAGCCATAAAAAATTAAAATGACTCCTAAAATATTGATAAATATTTCATATGCTAACGGCATTAAGTGCCATTAAATATAAAAGTTGTATACGTTTTATTAAAGAAAATAGTACTGAAGATGCCTCACAATTGTATCCAGTTACAAAATGTAATCGTAAAGCAAAGTTTTGTGCTCGTTTTAAGAAAATACATTTATAGTTTTTCGACATGAAAGTAAACTGAACTATTTCAGAATTGAGTTGAAAAGTATAAATATATTTTGAAGAATAATTACTGCAATGGAAATTACAAAATGAAAGCTTATTACCGTGTGAAATTACAATAGGGTTGGTACAAAAATACGTGAGAGTATAAATTGTATAATGCACTGTAGAGTTTCTAAGTGTCATTTTGAGTACGTTTCAAAAAGTCTAGTAGTCAGTCCTATACTCCCAGAAGACGATACATAAGCTAATGTACCTCAATATATTAAGTTTAAGATTATAGATTTATGAAATTTCTAATTATATTCGGTTTCCAAGTTTGATAGAATGTGTTAGGTTGTTTCAAGGCCAAAGCTCCCTTCAAAGCTTGCGATACGTGTCTGTTTCTTTTTTTGCTATTCCAAGAAAAACTGTTTGAGTGTGGTATGGGACTGACTACTAGACTGCACCGGAACAGAGTCCAGTGCGGCTACCGATATACCCTGGTCGCTTGGCCCCTACTCATAAGGCTCGCGTATGAATCGTAGTACACTGCTCCCTCAAATGTAGTCATGCCTCGGTTCGTCATGACACTTTGTGAGTGAGTTTAGCAGGTAAAGAAGTCAGGGTCGTATGTACCAGTGTTCCCTTTGCGGGCTCCACAATGATGTGCATTGATGCTCATGCGTCGCGCATGGCGCAAATGGTTGATTGGTTGCTTTTAAAGGGTTGCGTCTGATTGGTTACTTTCCGCGAATGAGTGAACCGAGTGAACCACAGTGAAACTGACTTAGGGTACTGCACCCTTTGCAGCTCCGGTACTGCCGAGCTGGCGGCGCCCTCCTTTCGACTCCTCATCTCCCCTTCTAAGTTTGGGAGCGAACCCAATTTCTAGGAAGATGATAACTGAGTGAACTGCAACCGGTGGAGCAGTGTATGAAGTCCGGGCACGCTTTATACTTTTTATAGGATCATCCACAAGGCGGCATAAAGATTCTTTCCATAATTGCATACTAACTTATTCTTACTATTCGACCTTTGATTGAAATATTTGCGTATGAATTATTTATTAAATTTTCATCCTGGATCTGAAAAGGTAGACTCGTTTGGGAATGAAATCCGAAATAATATAGCAGTGATATCGAAGATTTGGAATTACATTTTTTTCCGTGAAGGGATTTCATTTCATTTCCTCCACATTAGAATCAGATCCTTGAAATTTCTTAAAATCACTTAAAATGTCTTGAAATCTCTTGAAAATCTTTAAGGGTAAATGGTAAACTTTGACGTCACTATTTACCGACCGTTCTATTTGTATTTTTTCAGGCTTCTGATTTTTAAAGCTGGAATTTTTGAAAATGACAGAAAATATATCAGTGTATGCATGTCATTTTTCTCATTAAAGTTTATATTTTGTTTGAATATTGCAATTTTAATTAATTTTAATATTTGTATAACTTAAGTGAGAACAGGGTTTTAGTGCCCTGGCTAATAACGAAACGAGGACACTAAAACCCTATTCTCGCTTGCATTACAAATTTTAAAATTAATTAAAATTGAAGTATTTAAACGAAATATAAACTTTAATGAGAAAAACGATGTGCACTGATATACTTTTTGTCATTTCGAAAAATTTCAGCGAGATATCTTCTTTAGTTTAAAAACAAGAAGCGGAAGAAAATATATATGGTGCTGTAATAAATAGTGACAGATAAATAGTGACGTCATGGTTTACCATTTTCCCTTAAATTCTGTTTAATTCTTTAGATATCCATTAAAATTTACTACAATCACTCGACATAATTTGAAATCCCTTAAAATGCCTTGAAATTTCTTAAAGTTACTTAAAATCTGATGATATCTTTTATAGCAGATAACTGAATGTAGGGTTTATAATAGCAATTTTTCAATGTAAAACTAACACTTTATCACAGTGCTCACACATTTTTACATTTTACAATGAGTAAATGTTTCGCAGGAAATAAAATGCTGTAATAAATAGCTCATTAAATGTCTTGTCGCTTGTAATTTTCTGCCTGACGCACTGAGAGAACGAAATCTAATGACTAATCAAAATCTCACGATTAACAGCAGAGAAATTGCTTGGTTATTTGTTTTACCGAACATTCGTGAAAAATATATAAATCCACATTAATTTTTAATGCACTATTTAATATTTCATACCGCGCTTAAATTAATTCCTAACGTACTAAATTCTTACTTTACGCTCGTCAAAGTTTCACCGACCTTTTGTTATACTATACCACTTGCTAGTTAATAAATATTAAAAATTATGCGACACATCAACGAAATGTCTCTCTGTCCCAGCTTTACCGAAGTTTTCAGTAAAATCTAATGATTTCGTTCTCTCAATGCAGAAGAGAAACTTTTGTAATAGATCTCACTAAACGACTCTTTGATTATTCAGTACTAACTTCCTGAAACTGTAGTGTCTGTTTAGATAAATGAAAACTAGAATCGAGTTAAGAATTTTTCTGGGAAATTTACTAATCTAATTGTACTGACTGTTGCAATAATACTTGTATATTTAACAAAATTTTTCAAGTAAAATTGACAGATAAATTATGTATAACTCGATTGGCTAGTTTCCGTTGCGTGCACGAAAATACAGTTATTTAGATCGATTAAAATGGCGTCGATTACCCGACCCATAATTACGATACGCCGTAATTGAGCCGTGTCGTGCCAACGTTGCAATATCGAATAAGTTGCAAAATATTTTCCGTGCAAAACGTGTCCCGAGTCGCGAGCCGAATAAAATTGATGCTCGAACCGCGAACCTATTGCGTAATAATCATTTATTATGATGAGCAATCATTTGCCTATTGATTTTATGCATTTCACGGTGAAACAGTTCTGGTGTTGCCCTTTCGAGTGAATTTTACCTTCCATCATTTATAACTAAATTACCTGCAATATATGATATTGTAAAATATTTCATTTTCATCCAACCATCTATAAATAAAGCATGATTTTAATTTCAATTAAAGTTATAAAATGGTTATTTTGCTTTCCCTGTAATAAATAACCTGTAGCAAAGAAATAATAAAATACGATTTGCTTAACGTTTTTCGTGTAATAAATTTTCACGTTTAGATAACGTTTCTGGGTTTCTATTTATTTATAAATGATTCAATTTTTTAGTCTATAAAAAGCATCAGCGTAATTGCAGGTTATAAAATATTTGATTTACTTCCATAATATATAATAGAAATTAATAAAATATATAACAGAACTTTAATACATCGGGAACGAAATAAACCATATTTCCGCTGTAATCTTTACACACACTGCTTTTAAAAACTCGGAAAGTTTAAACTGTAATGACAAACAGTAAAACTACTCTCTGGAATGGGAAAATTATCGCATGGTGAAAATACGAAATATACACTTTGGCCGTGAGCCTAACTCGTTACCATTTACAATGCTATCTCGAAATAAAAAGTATCTCGTATTTCAAGTCTTTGTATCTCTTTAACGACTCCACGACAGGCGTAATCGACTGCTAATCGAGCACTAATGTTTATGCCTGCCTGCCTGAGACATGACGGGTATGACTGTCATAAAATTTCTTGCAATAAAATAGTAAAAAGATTTAAAAAATGAGAATGTAATAATGGACGTTGATAGGTACTAATTGACGGTTTGCCAGTTCCAGGACTCGCGTGAAAGTCTTGCCGGAAGCAGCATCGCCTTCAAGAATGGAACTCGATTCTCCTCCTGATGCCATAATTGACCAGTTTATTATCGTTCTGTTGGACGTATGGGGCTCCAGCACCGAGTCTCAATTACCGCTGTCAGTTATCCAACTGATAACGAATGGCAATTTCAGGCGCAACAACCAAGTACTACTGTCAATTTTCATTTTATTTCCAGCT
>CAJFCP010025469.1:1298-11491 GCA_904066005.1 Synergus itoensis
TCGCGTGCAACATATATTTTTTTCAGATTTTTCAACTTCAATTTAAACTTATTTGCTAATTTTCTTGTATAATCGTAACTCCTTTTGGGGTAGTTTACCCCTATAAAATGTTTTGACTAAATTGAGAAGTTTATATTTTTCAACCCTCTTTGTGAAGGAATTTTTTCTGCTTGGTTTTGTACGCAAAATTTACTTTATTTTGTAGAAATATAGTAAAATGCACTTAAGGGTGGTTACCCCCTATAATGTATTTTTTGGGAAAATGCAAAAATACGTGAACTTTATTTTATTATCGCGTGCAACATATATTTTTTCCACATTTTTCAGGTTGAAATCATGCCTGTTTGGCAATTTTTTGTATAATTAAAAATTATTGTAGGGTAGTTTTCCCCCAAAAAATCTTTTTGATCAATTTGACAAAATCTCATGTTTTATATCTTATAGTGAGGATATTTTTCGAGTTGGTTTGATTGTGAACGATTCTGTTATAATATGTGAAACAATTAAATGGGTATTTAGTACCGCACTTTTCGGGGGTGATTATTTCCCCTTAAAAACCATTTTGGGCACGTAAAAAAAAATACGTGTCGCTTAGTTTTTCGAGTACTACAACATATATTAGAATGAACAAAATCGGAGGGGGACACCTACCTAGGGTTCCTTGTGAGAGCGACGAAGATTTTTCTTGAATTCGTTAATGAGTCCAAGTAGATTAATGTCTAATTACTTTATTTGAAAACGCCTGAGTGAAAAAAAGTTGCATTGCTCAAGCGTGGGACAAGCATGATTCAAAAATGGCCAAAACATTGGTAAAGCATTGGACTAGCATGGATCGTAGAGTTGCTCAAGCATTCCTCCTGGCCACGACCAATGCTAAAATTAAATGATTATTGTAAGACTGAAAACGACCATTTTGAGAGTTTAACTTTAATAAAAACTACAACAGGGAATCCTACGATCGGCAACATTTAATAAATTCTTTTTTAAAATAATTTTTCGCAAATTAGCCTTTTTTTCTGGATTTTTAGCGCTTTTCACAATAAAAATTCATAACAGAGTCAGATGATAAAAAACTCTCACCTCACTTCAAAGGATAGGTAAATTCCAAAAATATTATTTTAGCACAGTTTATCAAGCAAATACCAGCCGAATTTTAAAATAGGGTAGAGATGGAGTTTAGTATGCAGAGTTGGACTTACAGTAGTTCAATCTTTCTACTACTTTTATGAAGGCAAGAATGGGACAAGGCTGGCTCAGGATTTCAAATTTTTATCACACTTTTTCACGCTTATTTTAGTTGAATATTGAGATAGGGAAAAATTGAAGCATTTTCTGCAAATATGGAGATAATTTGCTTGATAAACTGTGCTAAAATTTTGCAATCTTGAGCCAGGCTTGTCCCATTATTTTCTTCAAAATCACACTAGCAAGGTCAAAATTATCTCCATATTTGCAGAAAATGCTTCACCTTTTCCCTATCTCAATATTCAACTAAAATTAGCGTGAAAAGTGTAATAAAGTTTTCAATCTTGATCCAGCCTTGTCTCATTCCTGCCTTCATAAAGGTAGTAGAAAGATAGAAAATAAGTTCAACCCTGCAGATTAAACTCCATCTCTACCTTATTTTAAAATTCGCCTGGAATTTTCTTGATAAACTGTGCTAAAAGTTTGCCATCTTGAGCCAAGTTTGTCCCATTTTTGTCTTCAAATTGACACTAGCAAGGTTAAAATTATCTCCATATTTGCAGAAAATGCTTCACCTTTTTCCTATCTCAATATTCAACTAAAATTAGTGTGAAAAAGTGTGATAAAAATTTGCAACCCTGAGCCAGCCTTGTCCCATTCTTGCCTTCATAAAAGTAGTTGAAAGATCGAAACTAAGTTGAAGAAATTTCTACAGAACTTTAGAGAATTCTGCGGAATGCTAAGAATTCAGGAAGATTCTACAGAATTCAAATAACTTATTCATTTCAAGTAAGGTAATTAACTCGTCGAGAAATGTTTTCTAATTTGATTGCTAAGGAAAAGATGCTTGTTAATTTTCGAATCTCGTTTTAGAGTGAAGTTATACCAAAGATTCAAAGCCTCCTACAAAAATAAATAAAGGGGAATTATAAGTTCCAAACTTATATTCTCACACACTCCCAGCGATGGCACATGGACTGTCGGCTATCTAAAGCATTGTTCTGATTGGTTAATCTTTAATTGCTAATTACTTCTTAATTATGCGTTTAATCAAATTTTTTTATTCATCATTTTCCATTCAGTTTTTCATAAGGAATCAGAAAATATAAATATGTATTTTGAGTACCCGGACACCCTGTATAAAAGATTTCTGGCTGCAAACAGAAGGCATTGTGCCACTGGAAAATGTGTGGGGTAACGCATTACCCCAGTTGTAGATTACTGATACTTCTACATCATCTAAAGTACAATTTGAAATTCGAATTCGAATGAACAGTTGGTTTTTATTGCACTAGAAGAGTTTTTAATATCACTTTAGCGCTGTCGCGTCTGCGAATTGACAAAAGAAAGAAAAAGAGGCGTTAATGGAAAACGCTTTCGCTCTAACGACCACGGAGAAAAAGGAAGGCTGTAATTCAGCCTACGATTATACGGAGTTGGTGATGAGTGCGAGAGGATTGCGACGGATACTCACTGGCCACACTGGATGCTCGCTAGACTGTACATTTTTTACACTTTATAGAAACTAACGACTGAAGGCATCTAAAGACGAAAATCATCTTGAGGAGTTTTCAACAACATGCAGAAGCGGAGCCGTTCGTGATTAAGAAATTATATATAGGGAGTAGATTTTGTAAATTTTCGCTTTTGGAGTGATACGAAGCGCACTTTTTCGTTCGAAAACTACTATGTACACCCTGCTGGAAGTAAAGAGATAGAAAGAGATAGAAATTTGCGGATGGAACGAGATATAACTCTTTTATCCCTTTTAGTAGCCGATTTGCATCCCCAAAACGCTATCTCTTTTTATCCACTACTGTATCTCCGTGTCCGGTGATATCTATCTCTTTCTATCCCTCAGTTTACCCCTGTGTAATATATCTATCTCTTTCTATCACTCAGTTTATCTCTACGCAGTGAAAATTTTTATTTCTTTCTATCCCTAAATCTATCTCCTTTGCCAGAAATTGTTATCTCTTTCTATCCCTACGATTATCCCTCCCTTATTAACTTATTAATTTTAATATTTTAAGCAGGCATATTAATTTTATAAATAAAATATTTTGTACATAAATATTATTCTAATCTTACCACTAACGCATATAACACTGAAAAATGTGCATCTATACCTATAGATGCAAATTTTTCAGTGGTTCGCGTACCTACGCGAACCCGCGTGCATCAAGTCCGTAGTCCAGCACTTAATCCACTAAGCTAACGATAAAAACGAATATCACTCATCCAATCTAGTCCTATCCCAATCTATTTCTTATGTTTATCAAACTCTATCTTTTTCAATCTTTTTGTCAGTCCTCATAATCACTAACCTCTTTCTTTTAATCTCCTCATTTTTAAATCTATCACTCGTCTATTCGCCTATAATCCGTTCTTTTCTATCTCATAGATGTATGTTATTTATTTATTTAGGAATAAACTGGGGGAATATACACTACCCGTCAGAATTTATGAGACCATCTGTTTTTCGATTATAGTTTAAGTTCTCTTAATTACATATCAAAGATTACATTTTTACTTTTAAGTAAGTTAAAAACTTTCAAGAATGTGCTTAAAATTAACTTATTAATCGTTTTGACTATTTTTAAAGAAGTTATTGCAAAAAAACGCCAAATATCAACGTTTTATGAAAGTAGCAATAACTTTTGAAACATTGAACATTTTAAAAATTTCTTGTGCTCATTTTGAAGAAAATTTTTTTATAATCTTATAAACTTATTGGTATAATTTAAAAATTATTACTTTACATATTAAAATTTACGTTTACTTGATTTTCATTATTATGTCCCTACTGATCAGGAAATGATTTTAAATTTAAGCCCTTGTACAATGCAAAGGAATCATCAGATTTTATATTTTTATTGTTGATTAAATTTTATAGAAATTTATCTTTAAAATAAGCTCAAGAAATTTAAAAAAAATATTCATTATTTCAAAAACTAGTAATATTTTCATAAAAAATTGTGATTTGACGTAATTTGTAATATCTTCTCAAAAAATGGGGTGGAGTTCCGAAAACCAGAAACCTCTGATTTTCTTGGGTCTCTTTTACCATTTCACTTTACTATTCCCTTTGCCTTTCCTTTTGCCATATCCCTTTACCATTCCCTTTACCATTTCTTTTACCATTTTCCTTTACCATTTCCCTGCACCATTCTCTTTGCCCTTCCCCTTTATCATTTCTCTTTATCATTTCCCTTTGCCATTTCTCTTTACAATTTCCCTTTACCATTTCCTTTGCCATTTCCCTTTAAAAAAATTTCTTTTATAATGATTTCCATTTAGAATGTGAAGAGCCATGGTTTATGGGTTTTTTAAAAATGAAAATCGATATATCTCTGATTTTCTCGGAAACTATCATTCATAGAAAAAAATGTTTGTAACAAAAAATATGTATTTCAATGAAGTCTACAATTTTTGTTTGAAACAATTAAAAAAATTTTGCATATTAGCTAAGATAAACGCAAAAAACCATGATTTTTATGGTCGCCAATTTTCAAGATCATTTTCGTAATCAGCAGGTCAAAATACGTAAGTATACGGAGACCCAAGAAAATCAGAGGTTTCTGGTTTTCGAAAATTTATCCGAAATATAATCTTTGATGTAATTAAATTCAAGAGAATTTAAACGATAATGGAAAAAAATTTTTTAATGAAATATTTAAACCGAAATGAAATAGACAAGGATGGATTTGAATATGAAAGAGTTAAGCTGAGACTGAGAAGAAGACATTGAAAGAGATAGATTTAGAGCTAGGTTGGGATAGAAATTAAGGAATTGAAGCACATATGAGTAAATTTAGATTTACAATGAGATAGAAAGAGTTAGATGGGAATCGGCGAGAGTTTGAAAGGGATAGAAAAGTGGGGATCAAAAGAGATAGGAGCGAATTTTGATTGACAAGATGATAGAAAGGTATAGACGAGAGAATAGGCATGATATAGAAAGGAATAGATAAGTAGGGATTGAAAGAGATAGGAACGAATTGAATTGGATAAGAAAATAGAATGGAATAGACAAGAATAGGCGGGAGATAGGAAGAAAATGGAGAAGTGTGGATTGAAGGATATAAGAGCGATTTTGAGTAAGAAGGAGATATAAAGAGATAGGCTGTAATAGGCGAGAAATAAATAGAGATAGAGAAGTGCGGATTCAAAGAGATAGAGGAAACTTTGATTGAAAAGGATATAGAAAGAGATAGACGGAGATAGGCAATAGATTGAATGAGGTAGAGAAGTGGGGATTGAAAGAGATAGGCGTGGATGTAGATAAGCAAGAGATAAAAAGGAACAGAAAAGAGGAAATTCAAAAAGATAGGCGTGGATGTGGATTAACATGGAAATAGAGAAAGAGATAGGCGGGTAAAAGCGAATGGTAGAACTGGATGAACAATTTTTATACCTTTCTATCTTAGGGATAGAAGGAGATAGAAAGGAATAGGATTTCCATCTCTTTACTTTCCGTAGGGAAAGGCACCAACGTAGTTCTGGAACAAGTGTTCACCTGAATTAAGTAATGATGAAGTTCTTTTAGACCACTTTAAAGAAAAATATATTAGACAGACTGAATTTGATAAGGTGGTTTGATTGATCATGCGAGGATAGTGTAGGTTAGACTTGGTTGTAGACTTGCGCGGAATGCGCCTTAATAAAGCTGATAGATTCGATAAAAGGAAAGGGGAAGCAGCTTTTATTCCACGATTTATTTGGGGGAAATGTGGTGGTGGCTAGAGGGTTGTTTCTTTCGTCTAAGATGGTAGCGGAAAATGCCTCGCATGTAGCTGGGCGTGTATGGAATCCGTGCCAATACTGTCGTATGCTACCGTATTGGAGGATCAACACGCGAAGCAGACATGCCAAGAACCCCATATATCCATATGAGTGGAACATGAGGGTGAACGTGGGTGCAGAAAAACCAATCGGAAGCAAGCATTCTTTATCCACTCACATATCTTGAACGCATGCCTCATGTATGAGGCGTGGTTTGAAGCCCCTCTAGAAAAAAATTCCCCTGGGTAACATAAGTATAAAAAGTACATATCCTTCTTTCTTTTAAAAGTATGAATTTATGCGACCCTTGATCTGTGAGACATAGACTAACGTATGCACAAAGTCTTACTTTGTTCATAGTTTCACTTAATTCTTTATAGCATAGTTGGTCATAACGCGTTTTACCTTGCACAATGCACATATACATATATTTATTAATATTGCAAAATTTTAATGATTTATATTCTAGAAGTAAGCGATTGCTTCTCTCTTGAATTGATTTGCTTTCTGACGTATTTTAAACCTGAAACTTTAAATTATATCGAGTTTAATCTTCGAATGACTGATTCTAAAAATTGTGTTTTTATTAAATCAAACTTAGAATTATATCGAGTCTTCTCTACGACACATTTATTAGTACTACATAGCATCACTAACTAATATTGCTCCATATTTAAAATTTTAATTTTAGGGATTTCACCTCAAGTATACCCAGTCTGAAATTTGACTTTGTCTAAATGAACTCAAACTTGGGAAAAGTATAGTCCTATTGGATGGCGGTTTGTGGAAAAAAATTTGGCTGATTGAACAAATATTTACTGAATGGAAGGGGGTGAAATTTCTATGTTTTGTGCAGATACCATCTATTTTTGGTATTAGTGCCTCTTTGCATAGCAATAAAAAAATTTTTCACACCCTTTCCAAAATTTTTTCACGCCATTTCGATTGGCCGTAAACAATTTTTCAAAAAATAAAAAAGAGTCACAAATATTTGAGTACTTCGCGGATACTCAACGCTTTTTTTCAAGAATTAAAAATTATTTCACTACTTTTTGACCCACATGGCCTTATAGAAAAAAACCTGAGCTTTCTTTTAAGACAAAAAAAAAAAACAATGAAAAAACTGTTCTCACCTCGAGAAAAAGTTAAATTTAGTTTTAACCTTAATTTTTTTTTTTTTTTTTTGTCACTGATTGTTAGATCACTTTAACAGATCCCGAGTGATTCATTTGGTAGTAATTTTTAGACATACTGAATACTTTGACTTTTCTTCTTTTTGTACTTTCTTTCCTCATTTCCTTTCTACCCCCCTTATTCTATTCCATTTTAAATTATCATTATATAATACGTTATTGGTATTATGAGAAAAATGAGTTTCGAATTTTTTTCTTTTTGTCTTTCCTTTACATCCTGTACACAGTATACACAGGTATTGACCATTCTTATTTTAAATATTCACATCCTCAAATATAACAGAATGTTTTGAAGATTGTGCAAAATATATTTTTGAGTAAAGTTATTTATTGAAATAAATATACAGGGTGTCCCATTTCCCAAATATTTTCTGAAATACTCAATCTACAAAAAATTGCTGAGAAAAAAGTTGTTCAAAATAGAGGGGGACATTTAGCGGTGATCTATCGGTCGAAATATCTCTTAAAATACCCCAACTAGAAAAAAATTGTTCAAACACAAATTGTATAGAACAGAGGGGGACATTCAGCGGTTATATCCATTTTGATCTTGAGGTCATTTTTGAATATCAATTGAAGGTCAAGACTATTTTTAAAATGACCTTTGTAAGGTCACTATTTGAACGTGAAATTTTCCGCTCTTTTCAAATCCATCGTCAAAAATAGATGTTTCCATTTTTTAAAAAAGTGTTTTGACCTTCATTTGACCTTGAAAATTTATCTCAAAGTTAAAATCAATAGTACCGCTAAATTTCCCTCTTTATTTTAAACAACTTTTTTTTTAGCAATTGTTTTGTAGATTGAGTTTTTTAGAAAATATTTGGGGTAATACATTAGAATGGGACACTCAGTATATAAAATAAAATAAATGTTTGATCTTACTTTCATATAAAAAATAATAAAAGTTCACAATATGTACAAAATACATGTAATAGAAAATACATACATAATTTTTTATAGGTTTAATGGGTTATTCCGGCCTATTTCCCAAAAAAGGCTTCATTTATGAGTTTTTTGCAAAGACATTTGAGATGAATGGTATACAAATAATATATCATTGGATTAAGCAACTCTTGAAGTAAAAAAAAAACATTTTTTATTAGCATTTTTTTTAAATGGCGGCTGTGCAGTAGTTAACGTAGACAACTATTTCCAAAAGGCTTTCCGCGGACGGCAATATAAGTCTCGTCCAACTCAACTTAGAACAAAAAAAAAAAATTTTTATTACCTACACGAGGTTCGCTACTTAAGTACATATGATCATATTTTTAGAACTTTTTTCACGAAATGGTGATTGTTTTAATAAAACATCGTTTTTTTTTTACGAAAAAAATCGAACTGAATTGTTTATAACTTTTTCTCTTGTCAAACAATCGCTAAAATCGTGAATACTTCAGTAGATAATAATTAAACGATGAAGCTACAGTTCAAATTTCAAATTAATCGGATGAAAACTTTTCGAGTTCTACTTCCGGCCGATTTTAAAAACACGAATTCGAGAAATGGCCAAAAATTGATTGGGCTGAAGTTTCATACGTCTAGTTTGGCGAATTTTTTTTTTATATTTTTTTTAGCTTTATTGGATCCTAAATATGCAACAAAAGTTACCAAAACCAATTTATCATAATTTATTTATGAGATATACGCAATAAAACAGTAAATTCAAGCAGAAGATCGATTTTTAGACTGAGGGGAAGAAGTATCCTATCTTTGGCCTCTGTAAAACATAAGCTACAAACACATATTAAATGAAAAATATATACTTAATTTTTTTCGTTTGGTGGAGGGATGTTAATTACGAGGAATTGCGCACTTATATTGATGAATCTGTACGAAAAAAAGTGTCGTATTTTTGGTCTCTGTACAACATAAGCTACAGACACATAATATATGAAAAATATATTTTTAATTATTTTCGATTGGCGGGGGGATGTTAATTACGAGGAATTGCACACTTATATTGATGAATCTGTACGAAAAAAAGTGTCGTATTTTTGGCTTCTGTACAACATAAGGTACAAAAATATAATGTATGAAAAATATATTTTTCATACATTATATGAGGCCAAGAATACGACACTTTTTTTCGTACAGATTCATCAATATAAGTGCGCAATTTCTCGTAATTAACATCCCTCCGCCAATCGAAAAAAAGTAAACATATATATATTTTTCATTTATTATGTGTTTTTAGCTTATGTTGTACAGAGTCCAAAAATACGACACTTTTTTTCGTACAGATTCATCAATATACCAGGTCTAGAAGTATGAAACCGGAATTTCCCTATAGATGGTGCTTGCCATCAGTTTAGGGACCGTATGACCGCTTCTGCCGCGCCATCTGCTCCCTGTGGGAGCTGAGAAAGGTACTCAGTAAGGCCAAATTCATATCACCGGTATACCGTATATGTACGACTAGTTTAAACATGTCGAGTTTTGTGCCTACAAATTACGATTTGCGGACATCATTGGTTTTTTGTTAACACTTAAAGAAAACTGCTGCAGAATCGCATCGGATGCTTGTCGAAGCATACGGTGATTATGCTCAGGGCAAAACACAGTGTTTTGAGTGGTTGAAAAAATTCAAAAGTGGTAATTTTGATGTGGCGAAAGAAAATCGTGGAAAACCACCGAAAAAGTTCAAAGACAATGAATTGCAAGCCTTACTCGATGAAGATGATTCTTAAACTGAACAAGCACTCGCGGATCAACTGAATGTATCACAGAAAGCCGTCTCCTTCGTTTGAAAGCAATGGGAAAAATTCAGAAAGTCGGAAAATGGGTTCCGCATGAACTCAACGAAAGGCAGCAAGAAAATCGGAATATCACCTGCCAAATTCTGCTCGACAGATTCAAACGGAAGTCATTTCTCCATCGAATCGTGATAGGTGATGAAAAATCAGGGGCGTAGCAATGGAATTTTTCGTGGGGGGGCAAACTTGAATGACAAAAAGTCATCATATACAGTCTGTTCAACAAGAGTGTGTACGCGATATTTAGAAAACTATTGGAGATTTTTGAACGTTTTTT
>CAJFCP010025469.1:43786-67725 GCA_904066005.1 Synergus itoensis
AACAGCACAATAAGTTCTGGGCTCAAGTAAAGGGATGTAGGCAGGCCAAGGCCATCCTGGGACATTGTCGTAGGAGGTACTTGGCCAGTACCATCCTTAATTGGCCCAAGAGTAATGTAAGGATAATGGTACAGATGCTCACAGGGCACAACCATTTGAATTACCATAAACACAAACTGGGGCTGGCACCAAGCCCAGTGTGTCGCAAATGAGGAAGGGACGAGGAATCGTCCCAACACGTATTAGGTCAGTGCCCGGCACTTGCCGGGTCCAGACCCTCGGGGCAGATATGCTGGAACCGGAGGAGATTAGGGCGCTTAAAGCCAGCGACATTCTAGGCTTCGTTAAGAGGACTGGAATGGGGGGCTAGGCAGCGTCGGGGATTAAGGGAGTAGGCACAATGGGCTTAAGCATGAGCGCCTGTAGGGCCCCACGGAGGTGGGGCTCCTCGCCCGAATAATCAACTAACTAACAACTAACTAACTAATATGTCGCCGCACGATTATTTCGAGTCATCAAATAATCCTAAGTATCTATAATCTTATGGACGGTCATACTATACCGCACCCACCCCTCCAGGTGACCGGTATTACGAAAACTAAAGGGTAAAGGGTGGGCGTACGAAACACCTCATTTCCTCTGCTGGAAGTAAACGGATTGAAATGGATAGGATTTAGCGGATTCAAACGGACAGAAATTTTTTGTTCGTTTAAATGTAAACTTTGCATCCTTTTCAATTATGTTCTATCCTTTGTTAGATTTTTAAACCTTTATCCATTTGAATGATTTTCAATACGTGAATTGAAATATAATCCACCCTTATCAGTTTGAATCCGAACTTGTTTATTCTTATCTATCCGTGAGATGGTGTCGTATTTATCCGTTTTTAATCCGTCTTCATCGAAAAATATTCAACCCTTATATATACTTTTTAATCCAACTAAAAATAATCTATCCGTTTAAATCCTTCTTCAAATAAAAATATTCTATCCATATCTATCCGTTTCAATCAGTTTTCAACTAGTAATACTCTATCCGCGTCTATCCTTTTGAATCCATATTTAACTAATAATATTCTATCCTCGCATATGAGTTTGAATAAAAAAAATTCTATCCGTGTGTATCCGTAGCGAAAACTGTTATGCTAATTCGTTACAACAAGGCAGCCGCCCTCCAGCACCGCTGGAGTCGCCACGGAAGAAACATCACTACGCTGCAGTTGATCCGGAACTGTATTCCACTTGAAACCGAATGCTCGAATATATCTCCGTTCAAAACAATAACTTTCTATCCGTCATACTATCCTTCTTTATCCGCAACCTACTTACCATTCCTTAATATCTATGACGGATAGAGTACTTATCTGAGCCAATCATTACTTATCCTTGTGACGTTGCAAAATTTTGCAAGTCACAAAACTTAGTTTTTCATAAAAATAAATTCATTTAATTGTGTTATTTAGCTCTGGAAGTTGCACATTTTTTTAGATTGGATATGTTCAAATTTAGCTAATTTCATTTTGCTTCCTCCTAGAGGAAGCTTTGTAGTGGTGACAAAAATCCAGTTTCTAAAAAAAGGTTTTTTTGAACATATTTTAAGTGAAATATATCTATTATGATATCCTGACAAATTGTCCGGATGTGTGTGTGTATGTGTGTCTGTGTGTGTGTGTGTGTCTGTGTGTGTCTGTGTATGTGTGTGTGTATGTATGTCACGCTTTTAACGATCCTGCAATATCTTTAGAACGCGTATAGATAAATTGATGAAATTTAGCATTTTTATTCCACTATTTACCAAGTTGAATTTTTTTATAATAGTTTACCAAAATATTAAATTTTACAAGTTTCATGTATTTTTATAATTTTCGTAAAATTCATTTTTTCACTATAACTTCTCAAATATTCAAAATTTAAAGTTGATGTAAGGAAAATGAAGATTCCTTTCATCGAGACGAATCGATTGACCTATATGATTAATGCATTTCATTAAAAAATAAGGATGTTCATTGTATTTTCAAAAATTAATTTTCAACTATAACTTTTCAAATAATCAAAATTTTGACCTGACGTTAGGAAACTAAATATTCTTTGTGTCGAGATAAATCGATTGACCTATATCATTAATGCATTTCATTGACAAATAAGAAAGTTATAAAAAATTATATTTTAAAAATTCAATTTTTCAACTATAATTTCTCAAATAATAAAAATTTAAAGCTGGTGTTAGAGAAATGAAGATTCCTTGTGTCCAGACGAATCGATTGACCTATAAAATTAATGCATTTCATTCAAAAATAAGAAAGTTATGCTTTATTGTAATTTTCGAAAAAGAGTTTTTCGTATATAACTTCTCAAATAATTAAAATTTAATGCTGAAGTAAAGAAAATTAAATACTTAATACTTCCTCTATGAGGAAGCAAATCATATTTGCTTACAGGAAGCAAAGTGCTCATTGAATGAGCACAAAAGTTGATACAACTTAACAGCTTAGTTATTAATTACGTTATTTATATCATTTTCATGTACCCACTGTCGTTCGAACTCTAGAAGATCCCTACCTTATCATGTATCATATCGCTTTGGAAATAACCGATTATATTTTTGGAAAATCTGGAATTAACATAAATAATAGACCTAAATTATATTATCCTCAACTATTTTGGAACACCAAAGGACTTTGAAATGTTTTTGGAACGTCTTCAACACCTTAAGGGCATGTGAAACTTTTGAAAATTATGATTTTTCAAAACCCAACTTTTCGTCCACAAAAATAAATATTTTGCTCTGAAACTTTGGAAAATGATAGAGAACATCAAAATGGACCGATATTGACTCATTTTATCATGTATAATGAAAAAAAGTTTCGAATTGCTAAAATTCGTAATGCATTTGTCACTTTGAGGTTAGGTCCTCTATGCAATTATGATTTTCCAATAACCAACTTTTCGGCAACAAAAATAAATATTTTTCCCTGAAACTTTGGAAAATTATAGAGAACATTAAAACGGATCGTTATTGATTCTGAAGCGGTGTATTTGATATACGAGCGTGCGTGTATATGTGTGAGGGAAGTAAGCATTCAGGCTGGCCTATCACCTTTTAATTATTATAATTAGTGGGGACAAGTAGAGTTTGGTGGGGATAAGCGTGCGAGCCTCGAGAGCGTCAGAACAAATTTGAATTTGATCAGGAAACATATTTCCTATAAATCGCTACGCTCGAGGCCAGTACAAAAGAGCTTTTAGGTATTCATTTGTAATTTCTTTGATTTGTAAAGATTATTTCAGTTGTTTAAGGGTTCAATAAAGGTGATAGTGTTAAAGTGAATGTGTGCTTCTAATTCTGTTTTAGTGTGGCGGTTTTTCTTTGTACCATTTTGAAGGGATTGGCACTTTTGACAAGTTCTAGCGTTCTTGTATGATTTTCTACACCTATCTTCGCATAAGGAACGTTATGGCATTGGAGGATGACTGTGGGTTCGAGGACGATTCGAGGGCCGTTTTTATGTTGAGGGAATCCACGATTTTTTTGGTGTTCATCATCGTAATTCGCCTGCCAATCTCCTGCGTCATAATGGCTGCGTAATGGATATCGTTATTGTCGTCCTCACCTCTATTTTCTCATACTCTGAGAGCCTATTTTTGACGTATGTCTTGCCAATTGTGGCCAATTTCATTGACGCTTGGATCCCATTATGTGATATTGATTTTTTCTGGTCAGCAATTCGAATTTGCGTCTTAGATTTTCTGATTTTATAGTTTGATGTGTGATTATTCTTTGTATTTAATTTATTCGGAGTCACGTTTTATTGAATTTAACGAAGAGGTTTCTCATAATGTTTATTGTTGATCTTCTTGTGTCTACCGATCTTTTTGAACCGTCTTTTGATGATTTATTTCACCATACAATTTCTTATATATGAATATTAT
Organism: Synergus itoensis; assembly: GCA_904066005.1. Taxonomy (NCBI): domain Eukaryota; kingdom Metazoa; phylum Arthropoda; class Insecta; order Hymenoptera; family Cynipidae; genus Synergus; species Synergus itoensis. The sequence continues at coordinate 47,716 of CAJFCP010025469.1, forward strand.
TTAACGGATTAATTCAAGTCTTATTTGCACAATTGTTTGTCAAGCGTTAATATTTCCTAACGGCCTCTTTGTTTATCGATTGGTGTTGTTGTCTAAGAATAAAAGTAATTGTCGACCTTCGATTTAGATTTCTTGTAAATATGTAAATTTGATTTGTAATCTCCTTCCTCAATCTTCCCGAGTTCGATCTTTATTTGTCATGATTTTATATTTGATTTTGGTTTATCTGTTAACATTTTAAAATTCATTTAGACGATTATAAAAATCCAGCTGTCGAGAACACGCATTGTATACCACACCTAAAAAAATTGGTTACAATTCTTTTTATGTCGCACAATTAAAAAAAAGTTTCGTTTTTCTAAATTCGATTGACCCGTCGAAAAAGTATCACATGCCCTTAAAGGAATTTCGGTAATTCAAACTCTCCCGCCCAACCTACTGCTGACACCGATTCCTATCCTTTTCAAATACTACTTGTAAAGCCTTGTTCACGAGGCCCATTTAATCGGCAGTACGTTCCTGTCCAACCTTGAGAGCTCTTAAATTCTATTAACACCAATATTATTTTAGCCAGTGTGACCTACGGGTTATTTGGGACATTAAAAGGACGAATCAACATCAATTTGGGTGGAGTTGGAATTGTTTGTGAACATCGACTGTAAAAAGGAGTTATAGAAATTTGGACCCCAGTAGGACCCCTTTTCGATACAAGCCTGAAAATCCATGGTATAACGCTTCATGGTAACGATAGTCATTTTTCTTGAATTAAACCAATGGAAATCGAGCTCTTCGAGAACGAAAGAGAAGGCGCCGATTTCTAGCCACCTTTCGTTCGACAGCTTCCAGGGCGACAATATCGCCTTTTCCGTGAACTTTAGTTTATCCGTTCAAAGTTTGATTTGTGTTTATTGAATTGTATAAATTTGAGTCAGGTATTTATCTGTTTATATATTTGGAGCAATTCTATTTTGGATTTTCTCATATTTATGTATTTGATTGTGATTTCCTAGATTGCATTAGCAATCTAGATTGTGTTTTCCTTCTTTTTTTTTGTATAAATTTGATCTTGAATTAGCCCCTTTTATGACTATTTATGACCCTTAAATTATTCCCTTTGGTAATTAATTGATGTTTGATCCCTGAAAATATAAAGTTTATAGTTTGTGACTCGTAAATAATGATTCTGTAGAATTGCATCATTTACGGCGTCTTTTGTTCTCCCTTGCCATTTTTTTTTTTTTTGGTAATTCGGTAATTTGCCTTGTAAATGATTCTGTAGAATTATTTAATTTATCATGACCCTATTCTTTTATTTATAGATGGTTCTCTAGAAATGCAAATATCATTTCTTTATCGTGTCCTGTAATGATGGTTCCGTAGAATTGCACCATTTAATTGATTTTCTTTTTATTTAATGATTGTTCTTCAGGATTGCATCATATTATTTTATGGTAATTCTGAAGAATTTTATTTTCTGATTTATTGTAGTATATGTCTTGGTAATGGTTCTCTAGAATTGCATTGTATTGTTTTACAATACAATTCTTGTTCTACAGAATTGCATCATCTAATTTATTTAGTGATCTATATTCAGTCCCTTTTATTGTGATATTTTGTGACCCTTTTTCCCTTTATTTAGTTGATTTATTGCATTTATTTTGTATCTTGTATTTATGTTACTGTTTCCCCATTTTGTTGTGACCATTCCCTATCTTTTAATTTAGAATTGCGTTTCCATATCCAGTCTAAAGGAAAAGAAGGACGAAAGAACCTAATTTTCTAAATTAATATTTTATTATATTTATGACCATTTAGACCCTCTTTTGTTTCAGAGATAAAGATTATTTTGTTTTGATTCAATTCTGTATTGCTTAATGGATTATGAATATAGAGTTAAATAAATTTATAAATTATTTTTTCTTGTATTTCCCGTTTTATTAATTTAAATATAATTTGGCTATTCTCATTCGTCCCATCCCTTCCTACCATTCTGTAACTACGATTAGCCAGAGTTTCTGCCAATCGTGTAATTAAATTGATTTAATTTATTTTTAATTTTGATCTTTTTTCATTGACCTATCAGGTCTGGCGCCCAACACTTTCCTACATTGGCGGACGTAACTTCAGTTTCTAAAATCGATTTAAAGAATCATTTATTTTAATTGATAATTTTTTGAGGTTACATCCTTTATAATCCATTCTTCACAAAATATATTTCCTATCTGTTTCAAACCATGATTTTCTATCAGTCAACCTATCGTTTTCTATCCGTGACCTAATTAATATTTCTTGTTAACTATCACCCATAGAATACTTATCCATTTGAATCATTACTTATCCTTTTTAATCCTTTCTAAAAAAATATATTCTGTCTCCTTTCTAATCCATGATTTTCTATCCGCAACCCTGTCCTTATCTATCCGCAATTTACTTTTATACTCCTTATTAACTATGACGGATAGAATACTTATCCGTGCCAATAATTACTTATCCTCTTTCATCCGTTCTTCACAATATATATTTCCTATCCGTTTCAATTCATAATTTGCTATCCATAAACCCATCATCCTTTTCTATCCGCGGCCTACTTAGACTGTCCATGTTTTCAAGCAGGGTTACGATACTTATGCATGCCATTCAATATTTATTCTCATGAATCTTCTCCACAGAAAGAATTGTCTATCCGCTCTAATCCATAATTTTCTATCCGTAAGGATAGAAACAAAAGGAAACAATATAAAAAATAAAGAAATATAATCTATATAAGCTGTTATTTTTTTTATAAGAAAAAAGATGCGCAATAAAATTTCACATATAGATACATCCTTCAAAAATTAAAATTCGAAGATTTTGTTGAAAGCTCGGTTTCGCCCGCCCAGCAGCCGAGGGGAATCGACCCATTCAAAGTGGTAAGAGAGGGGTTAGACGACTACTCATTTACTCACGCGTTGGACATCACTGTAATATAGAGATGCTATCCATTCGTATCATCTTTGTAAAATGGAAAACTTGAATTAAGATCTTATGGTTGCTATAATCTGTCTTAAAATTACATTAAAAGAAGCAACTTCTTTTTGTGCACCATTTACGAAAGACCGCATGCGCCAGACAAATGTCTTATTCTCTCGTCTTACCCTCAGTAACTAAGATCAGGGGCCACCTAAACTCCCCTTTTCATGAAGTAGTTCGAGTGAGACGACGCGCCAAAGAGGACGACAAAGACAAACTCTGAGAGGGGTGGAAGCAAATTAATACAGGCGGGCAAGCAGATCCGGCTAACGAACGAACCGGTGCCAAGTCTAGTACCGACCTTCTGACGTTCAACGCCAGATCTCCTTCTATTTCTTACACGAAAGCACGTCTTCAAGCTCTCGGCAGTTACTTATTCAACAATAAACAATTGTCAGATAATTTAGTAGTGACTTGAATTATCTTTGCAGTTATTAATTGTTATGCATACTGTTTCGTTGAAAAGACATTGCTTATATTGTAAAAGTGTACTTTCGTCTAAGTGAAATTTTCTTATCCATTCAATAAATATCCTAGTGTATTCCTGTGATTGGTTGTGAAAGTTGCTTCCAGCTTATTTTAATTTGTTTGATTAGTATATTATGGATACGTGGGCATTTTCGAAAAAGGATACTGCGATATGAAATGAAATGTGTAGTGATGTAGTGAGGTAGGATCGTTACAGTTAAAAAAATAATAGAAAACATGAAAATAAACTTTAAAAAATAATTTAAAAATAATAACACTGTCATTTTTAAAACTGGTTTGTTACACTTGACCATTGAAAATTGAAAATGGAAATCAATAGGTTTTCTTCCATAGAATTTGAATCTGGAGACGAAAATAATAAACTGTTGGATTATAGTTTTTTAGAGAAAAAAAAGGTTCAAAAGTACCTACCTGAAAAACGGGATTAAAAAAAGAACCTAATTCAATACGAAATCCATGTGAGACAGTGTATTAATAATAAGATGAATTAATTTTTAATCGGGCAGACTATGAAATATATGATCATTAGGTTTCGCCAATAAGTTGCGTAAACATTTTAAGTTTGGTGGGTTAATAATTTTTCGATGATTTCTTACATAGGGGGAGGGTATGATGTTTAAAATGTTCTTATGTGAGATTTCTTCAAGACCATGAATCGCTGATAATCAGATTTCAAAAGCAGTGCTGGGGGAACGTACGTACGCACACAAGTTCAAGTTAGAAATTGTGTGATTTTTCACGAAAAAAAAGGGGAAAGATTAAATATTAATTTTTACATGTAGAAAAGGAAAAAATTATTATATTTTTATTCATCTCTGTACAGTTATAATGCTCTATTCTGTAAATTTTCTAAATTTGCACGAAGCATAATAATTCTTCTTTTGTTTACAACGTAGATTTGAGGAACATAATCATCTTAATGTAGAGATTTAACCTTTTGGTTCATAACTTGAAGAAATATAAATATTTTGAATTTTTAAATGAACTCATATGGAGGATTACAATGCAAAAATGGATAAGGGACAAATTTTCGAAAATCGGTTTCTTTTTTCTAAAAAATTCCAATACACATTTCACCGTTATAATGAAAAAATTTGATGGAAAAAGTTATAAGTATTTGAACTTTTGTTGGATGATGAATTTGAAATTTACGTCAAAAATTAAAAAATAAAAATTTCGGAACAAAAAACCTCATCATTTTTTAAAAAATCGTGTTGTTGAATCCTATTTTTGGATTGAAAAAGACAAAATTTAAATATAAATTTAAACAGAAAAATTTTTTTGGCTGATTGACTGAAAACAAAATAAAACTTCTACTTATATGTTATAGTCTTTCAAAAAATATGCGATACGTTTTTTTTCTTATATACAAAGCTGCACAATTAAGGGGTGAATGCCAAACCACTTGCATCTGATCACAGCTCGACAGGCAACACTGAGTGTGAATTTCATTTAATCGGCGGTTGCTTTATTATTTACTGTCAGAAATAAAACACAAAACAAAAGTTAACGTGTTCCGGCTTCAAAAAAATTCTTTAAAAGCTTTACTGTCTCTAAAAATTTTTTCATTTACAGTAGAAAAAAAACTTAAATACACAATTTTTTGTCAAATTCGGTGCCAAATTCAGTAGCAAAAAATAATTGTAAGTTAAAGTTATGAAATATTTATTATTTCAAAAAAGATGTTGTACAATAATATTAACTATTATTACGGGAGATAATCTGTACAGTAATGGTAAATAATTATGGGAAAATTATTTAAGGCACACAGATTTCTTTCACCAGGAGTATCTAACAATTACTGCATTTAAACATTCTTCAACTTCGCACCGAATATTCGCCTCACCTCTAAAGTCAAATTCAACTGAATTTCCGAAATTATCTGATTTTACATTAATATGACCACTCTTGTAACCAATGTAGGACTATATGAAATATTCACTCCACGAGTCAATTAATAACTAGGGGTGCCATTGTGAGCACATTCTCATCACACTTCGCGCGCTTGCATTCGCTTACCAACCTTCATCGCTGCTATATACTTTTATTTAAATTTCTTTATTTTCAAATGAAGAAGAAAACTAATTTACTTAAGGTTCTATCGACCTTAAGGAAAACATTCTCATCAGTGCACATGCGCTTCGCGCTCGATATTTAAACCTTCTTTAAAAATATAAAATTCAAATTTTTAGCTAAGTAACGCGTATCACGTTATTTGGCTAAAAATGTTAAATTTTAGAATTTTTCAAGAAAATTCAAAGAGTGGTTATACCAGTCTTATAGGGCGTTCAAAAAGGAACATTTTTCATCTTTTAACTTTTTTTCATAGCGTGTTATTTAACTTAAAATTTTAATTTTCTTTATTTTTTTTTCAATTTTCAAAATGTTATAAGTCTGACAATTTTTGTTTTATCGAAAAAAGTAATGATAAATTGTTCGACTATTTAAGTACTACGAATATCCTTAAACAGAATGTGTAAATTAAAAAAAAATTTTTTTTTTTTAATTTTAAAAATGATCCAAATTTTTTAATTTTTATCAAAAATAGCTGGCTAACGAACTTGACCTTCATTTTATGACACTAAAAGAGTATACCAAAGGCCAATCAAATCGGTCAATTCTTTCAAAAGTTATCGTGCTCACAAAAAAAATCTACAGACAGACAGACAGACAGACATACAGACAGACACATTGGTAAAAACATATTTTTCGGGTTCAGGGGGTCACAAAACATCGACATTTGACAAAAAATGGGGGGGTCAAATTTTACACAAAACTAATACATTCTCTGATGAGAATGTAAAAAATTTAAAGAGCAAAAATTTTGAAAATATACTTCATATATAAGCTTGGGCGCTTCTTACAGATATAGTCGTTTGGTGAAATTGTTTATTTATGTTACTATTAAAGTTACTATTAAAGTACTATAAAAAGTATATCTTTTCAGGTGAGAAAACTAATGACTTGAGTTTCTCAAATCTAAACAAGGGAAAAACAAGAGAAGATTTGAAGAAGAATTTCCAATGATAAAATGAATTACTGAAGCTTCTCTAATCTTAACTACTATTTCTGTTAATTCTGTACCCAAGCATTACCTTGACGCACTAAACGCCACTGAACACGGCGATCCAGGGAAAGAATCAATTTACAACGCGATAATCAACTTGTCGTTTTTCTGTTAATAATTAACGAATCGAGATGATTTTGGCGTAGAAACATTAATATTAGAATTTTCTAGCTTTTAGTTAATAGAAATATTTCTACGCAGACTCCTCATTATATAGTATATCAGCGGACGTGCATTTAGCGTGGTAGGCTGAAGATTTTGAATTCGTTTAACCATGAGCAGCAACTCTAATTGAGCTCAAACTTTCACATATTTTGTCAAATAATTCAAGGTATTTTCAGGCAAAAAACTGTGACTGTGCCTCAAGACTTTCCTATTCAAAAAAAATTTTGAAAATTTTGAAAATTTTTTTTTATTTTTCCTTTTTGACTAAAATGTCCCATAATTTTTCCAAAATATCCCTCCATTGGGACCCATAACATATTTTTTCCTTATCGAAATCGGTCTTGCCGTTTCCGAGAAAAAGGTGTTTTTCAATTTTTCTACTCACCCCCATAACTCCCATAAAAATGATTTCTCAGATATAATCTTCCGGGGAATTGAACTTCATATTAATACCAACTCATGGTGAAAATGTCGAAGAGATTCGGCCGGGGGCAGCTAATACATGCTTATCCTGATATGCTCTTTAATTGTATCACGAAATTAAGATTCTTGAATGACTGATTGAATTCAATTAATGTAATCTATAGAAATCTTAGATTATTCTAAAATAACCCTTTGTAGAAAACCTCAAACTTTAAGATCTGGTAAATAAATAAATTTAATTTTGGAATTTAATCTATTCTTTTATTTTGAGTTATGAAAAATAGGTAATCTTTTCAGATTCGAACTTTTCCCTCTACCTCATCTTTATTTATGATTCAATTGATTTGAGTTGACCTTGATAGGTCTGGCACCCATTATCAATTCAGATTACGGAGCAATTAAAGAAAAATCGTCCCGAAGGTAACCTTGCTGGTGAATAATTTATTTAATAAAATAAATTAACAATAATATTCGGGTTAAACTACTCACAAAGACGAACTGCTGTACTTAATTGATTTGTATCTAACTTCACACTGTTCGTGGTATATGGAGCGGCATACAAAACCTATAAGAAATGCAAAGAATCATAAGCACATTTTTCACGAATTCAATCTCGCCGTCGCATTTTCAGAGAAAAAATATCGTGTGCATCAAGATCGAAAGGATATTTTGCCTCGTGATTGACGTCCTCGCTTCGCTCGTATGTCAAACTTCACACACTCGCCAAAAAGACCTCCTTTACGCCCTTGATGTCCAATAAATTATTACATGAAGTTTCATAAAAATATGATAATTTATGCTCATTTAAACAAATTTTAATCGTATTTTGGTTTTCGTATTTTGAGTTTTATAATTTTGACTCTAAATTCTGATATAGTCACTTCACAGAAATGAAGGTCTAGTTTTTGTTATAGTTTAAGTCAGTTTTTAGGTCTAATGCTAAATTTAGTCCCTTCTTCGTCTGTAACAAAAACTGGACCCTTTTTTCTGTTTGGGAAAGAACATTTCATCCTTTTAAATATAGTCTGAATCCACCCTGAATCACTTAAAGAAGTTGAATTTTTCAAATTATTCTGCAATAATGAAGTAATTAAAATTAATAACTTTTTCTGTAAATCAAAAATAAAGTACAAATTAGTTTGTCTGTAATTTACAGAAAAATCAAAATGACATTAGTAATTTCTATTTTGTGTCAAATACATGCAGCTTATTAATGAATATAAAGAGTTAATATATAATAATATTCTGCAATGGTTTCGTTTAAAGTATTATTATCTGAAGGCAAAATCGTATTCGTAAATAAATGTCAGTAATTAATTTTCTGTTGTTTTATGGTTGTCTGATACAATAATCCTTTAATGTAATCACTTACTGATTAATAAAACATACATCATGCAATTGATTAAGTGACAACTTGCAATGTGTTTTTACTACTCTGAATTTTTTTGACAGGAACTATCCTCTTATTATTTACAACCCATTCTCTTTATTCATGTTCCGCCACTCCCTTTATCGATCCCGCCACTTCTGCGTCTTTCCATACTCTGTCTGTGCTCCTACGCCCCTCTTTTTCTCTTTTAGTTTCACTCTCTGCTCTACCGTCATACTTCTCACCCTCGTGTACATATATACTTACATAAACAGAATAACCTAGACCTCTCGTTTTACACATCAACTCATATCTATCAATTGGCGGATAATAAACTAGCCATTAAATTAAAATGTAAAAGTACTTTGCTCATTAATATTGCTCATGATATTTAGAGCTATCAATAACTGTTTAAAATTTACAACAGACTGGTGTAGCGATTACGAATTTTCGTGTGTAAAATTGGTTGCACTGCCCTGCAGGAAGTAAACAGATAGTAAGAGTGTCTGGTGATATCTATCTCTTCCTATATATCAGTCTATCTCTTTCTAGTAATATTTATCACTTCCTATCTCTCAGCGTGTCCTTGTGTCAGGTAATATCTATTTCTTCCTATCCCTCAGTCTATCTCTATTTCTGGTAATGTCTACCTCTTTCTATCTCATAGTGTATTTATTCGAAAAAAATTGTATTCCTTTCTATCCCTAACTATATCTCCCTTGCTACACTTACTAGAAATTTTTACCTCTTTCTACCCCCAAGGCTATCTCTCCCTTATTAACTTATTAATCTTCACATTTTAAACATGCATAATAATTATATAATTCCAATATTTTGTACATACATATCATTCTAATCATACCTCTAATGCATATAACGCTTAAAAATTCACATCTATAAGGACGCGAACCCGTGCGCATCAAAATTGCTGTACAGCGCTTAGTCCACTGAGCTAGTGACGGACTTAGGAATTATGTGGTGAAAACCAATATCACTCATCGACGCTTATCTCTTTAAATCTTCTATTTTCTATCCCTTCTTATCTCTTGTCTACCAGGTCTAGAAGTATGAAACCGGAATTTTTTTGCAAAAATGACACGTCTGTTATGTGAAAATGGTCAAAAATACTTTATTCAAAGTAACTTCCTTCGCTTTCTACACATTTTTCCCACCTCTCCGGTAGGTGATGAATGCCCCGCCAATAAAACTGTTCGTCTTTTGAAGCGAACCAGTTATCCAGCCATTCTCGACCTGTTTGGAATCCTAGTATAACATATCGTGGTTTTTCTAATTGCGTTGAAGTTTTCACTTGCCATACATGTTTCTGAGTTGCAGGAATTAATGGATATTCATACATTGCCCATGATCGAAAACTCATTGAAATAAGGCAATCTTTTTCAATAAATTTCAGTAATTGTATCTTGTAACGATCTGATGGTAATAAATAGGGAACAATCCACTCCACTTCATGAAGCAGAATTTTGAATTCTTCAGCATCTCCTTGTGCTGGTTGAATAATAGCATTAATGTCTGTACGTGATCTTGTTAAGATAAGTTCATGTTTATCGTTCACAATAATCTTTCTATAATCTTCTGCGAACCCTAAAATCATGCTGAGTGGTATATTTACATCAAAGTATCCAACTTCATTTGTCATTCTAACATTTACATCTATTGCAAGCCAGCCTGAATTTTCAGCAGAATTGTTTTGATTAGGAGTTAGAGAAATGTATCCTATCATTTTAATAGTATGTCCAACACTTTTGTATCGGTCAATCTCAATGTCATTCAATTCATAACGAATTTCATCGAATAAATAGCAGATTGCGTTACCAATTAAATGCTTAGCTGTCGTAGCTGTAATTCGATCATCTTTAACTAGTGTTCCATATACATGTAATGAACTTTTACATTGAAGAATGCATAAATCTTGATGCTGAACAGCAATTCGAATTTCGTCACTGTTGTTAAGGGGTTATAATTATATACATAGTTGGTGGGAAAAATTGAGATATGTTCGTGAATTTTTTTAAGGACTTTATGAAAATTTTATTGTAAAAAACCAAATACAATTTGTCGTAACTGGTCTCGGAGAACAAAATTATACATTTAACAACAATAAAATATTAATATTTGTGGGACTTATGGCCCCTCCCCCGAAAAGCCTTTTTTTGACAGAGGCTTGCGGTGAACGTGATTGAAGGCGAACCGCTCAACTAAAATCAAAAAAATCATCGGTTTATTGAAGAAGAATGTTATTCGGTGTACTTGAACGATTTGTTTACCAAAAAAAAAATTTTTTTCATTACGAGAACCGTTTTTCCAACAAAAATCGACTTTTCAGGTGTTGAAAATTTCGAAAAATAATTATTTAAAAAAATCGCACGTTTTTTTTATGAAAAGTAAATCGTTTAAGTACACGAGAATGTAAATACGAACAATCTAAAAAAAATCATGCAGATCGGTTGAAAAGTTTTCGAGTTATCACGTTCATGGCGACGGTACTTATCAAAAAACTCCATTCTGAGTTAATCGCGATTAAAGTTTTGTATTCAGCGATCGAGACGCGCCGCGAACGCACTGCGAACGGCTGTAATTTATGATCTAGTGCTCCGATCTGAATGAAATTTCGTACATACATTTTCGAAAGCATGTACTTTCAGAATATGCAATAAAAATTTTTTCGATTTTTTGAGCTCCAACTTTGTATATAACCCCTTAAATGATGATGAAGCGTAAGGCTGATGAGCATGAATCTCATAGTGAACTAGAGATTCATCATAGCTCACTCGAGTTTGAATATTTAGTACTTTTTCCATATTTATAACAGCGGCAGGTAAAAAATATATAAATTATTGGTCGATATTTCTTCTTTTTCTTCCTCCTATGTTTTCTTGTACAAGTCTTAGATCTAGTTGCTTCAGGAAGAGCGCGTTCTGAGATGTTAGTCTCTTGCGAACTGTTTGAAGACTGAATGGTTTCTGACATGGTGATTGGCTTATATAGCTTCCACCAACTTTGCGATTATAAACAATACCCATCACATTGACTTTACGTGTAATCGGATTGTTATAGTTTCTCCTCGAAAATTCACCAAGTTTCCGTCCTAATCAACAATGCGAAGCTGAATATTATGTATCGTCTTTACGGCGATCGGAAGGTAAATGACATGTGATGGCACTTCAATGATCTTATATCCAGGTGGAACTATTGGGAAGAATTCATGAATCGTGTGAACTTTACGATTGTTAATATAAGCTCCGGTTTTAATATTGCACTCAACTCTGAGAGCATTCACCTTGAGGATAGCTACTGGTAAATCTGATGTATGATTCTTATTAGGTTCAAAAATACGTGATGTAAATCCCAAAAGTTGACCAATAGAATCTTTTGGCATAAAATTAACTTTAAGATTACTCTTGATTTCACTACGTAATGTATTGTTGTTGGGCCTAATAATTATTATAATATCTTTAGTTTCCAAATTATTTTGAACATATTTTTCAATATCTTCAATTTCATAGCTACCTGGGGGTATAGTTACCACCTCATCACCAATATAAAATTTATTCTTTTCTACATCAACGTTCGGAATTGAATTGAAAGTGAGTAATTCAATCAGACCTAGAGCATAATTTTTGTTTGTTGAGAGCTCTATTGGTGGAAAATATTCTGATTCTAGTAAAGATGAGTTGCCTGAAATAGTCAGAGTGAGCGATTCATCCATGATGATGTCTTTCTGTAAACTGATTCCATGCAAGCAATAACTTGCACTTATATAGGCTATATTTGTCCTTTACTTTAAGCTGTCCACATAGAAATTTAAGACATAAATGACTACACTGAAATGTATCATAATCTTGATATATATCATGATTGTATTTTATGATGCTACCAACACCTAGGTACTTGACAATTTCTGAGGGTTGCTGAAGGTTACCAAAATTGTCAAGGTACAATATTTCATTGCCATTCTTTTTAAATGCTACCCAATGTGTGCCAGGGCCATCTCTATCATTAAGATTAATAACGGCAAACTCATTTTTAAGAGGACCATGCCTCGGCAGTTCATTTCGTATAAAAACTTAATGAAAATATGGAATCTTTAGAGTCTTGGCATAATTGAGTATATCAAAATCAATTAATGCACGGTGTGGTAGCTTCACTGCAAGTTCTTTGACTTACATTTTTTAGATTTAAGATCTCGACCTTGAGAATGGGGATTGAGATAAAGCCCTAAACCTTGTCGATAGGGTTTCAGTATAGCCCTTTTCCAAGAGCAAACTCCTCCATTGCTCTATTATGACGTTCAGTTTCTTGAAGTTTCTGTTAGGCTGCATTGGAGTCATTTACAGCTTTTGCTACACCAGCTGCTTCACCTGTAAGTGCTCCAAGTGCGCTGAGTCCAGCGAAAATTAGAATCAGTGGTAAAATGCCACCAACTTTTAAGAGTAAATGGAGATTACGAGGGGTTCTATCCTTACCTCTACCTCCAGCCATTTTAACAGCTTTTCTAGCACCCTGGACAGCAGCATTAATGACAACTTGAGCATCATTACTAGGAATCATGGATTTTTTAGCTGCATTCACAATCTTCCTTAAAACTACTTGTTTCTTTGAATTTTTTTCTTTTCAGAAATCTTTCTCCAACTGCTCTTCTTCTTCAAACTCATATCAAGTTTCGATTTAACTTTCATGATGTTAGTTATAGCTAATGAAGCTGCTTTTTCACCAATACCAGAGTCTTTAGATAGAACACGTTGCCACGCTTTTTCAACTAGGACTCTATCTGCAGCGTATCTTGCTTCAATATTTTCTCGATTTTTCGAATAGGCAATATCGTGCTCCTTGCACGCAGCGTCCAGTGGATTGATCCCTGGATCACCTCGTTCTAATCGCTTAGCTAGCTTAGTACCAGGACCACAATACTGGTATCCTGGTAAATGTAACTCGATAGGCAATTTGTTAATATTGCTATTAATCAAGCCTTTACCTCAGTGTTTCCTAACTTTTTCTCTACGATGTATAATCATTCCGCACTCTACAAAGGTTAGTGTTAAACTGTCTGGTAGGCTATATAAGCACTGTATTTATAGCTTTTGTGCTAGTAAAGATCAAGATGCGGTTCGAGAAACAACCAATCCAACTTCCGGTTGCAAATATAGATACTCTCGTTCAGCCTAAACTGAAGAGAGTGAAACGTCACGGTAGTCCACTCTCAGATAGTATTCGTGCAGTTTTTTGTGGACCATCAAATTGTGGTAAAACAAATGCACTGCTTTCTCTAATTATGCAGCCAAATGGTGACAGATTTGAAAATATTTACCTCTACTCAAAATCTCTACATCAGCCTGTGACGGGAGAATATTTTCCCCGTAAGATAAAGTAGATCTTCTGTTACCGTAGACGTCAAGGCGGGAATATTCCTGTATATAGTTTGAAGTGAGCATGGTACGGTAGATCTCTCGTTGACTATATCAGCGTGGATCTCGGTCGAATGAGGCTCGAGCGCGAGCGTGCGCGTGGCGATTGTCGACTCAGCATAGTCAACTGACTTCTTGGAGAACTCACTCTTGTGTCGACCGTTCTTGCGAAGAGAAGTTCTTGCACTTATTATATATATATTATCGACAAGAGTCGAGCTTGCCAAGTGCCAGGCAAATATCAAATATCAAATATTGGAATTGTATTGAGAGATATCGATTGGAATTATATTGTTGTAAAAGGATATTGAGCCTACTGCGGAATTGTATCGACAAGTGATGTAAGTACCAGTTTATTTGCTTGGTTAAATAAATGATTGGAATTCATGTTGTAAATTACTTTTGTAACTTATTTAGAAGGGTCCGCCCAAGTAACCACCCCAAGCTCTCCGTACGTTAGCCAATGTAGTTTGATTTTACTTTGCTAATCAGGTTTGGCACGCGCTGAGTGTAATAGGAAAAGTCGATTTCCTTCTCAAGCCTAAGTATAAATTTTTGGAAAAAATACTGAAAAATGTAGATGGTGTAGAGTATTTTCCATTTGGTGAACATGAACAAGTAGTTTCATCTGATAAAGCTAAGCCCAATTCTATCTTTATATTTTATGAGATTGCTTGCGAAAAGAAAGACAATGTTAGATCCTTCTTTTGCATGGGTAGACATGTCAGTGTTGACTGTTTTTATCTATGTCAGACTTATGCTCGTATCCCTAAACATTTAGTTAGAGATAATGTTAATTTATTAGTTCTTTTTCGACAAGATGATAAAAATCTCAAATATGTGTATGAAGATCATGTAAATACTGATATGACATACACTAAGTTTAGAGATTTATGCTCAGCATGTTGGAATAAAGATGAATATGGATTTTTAGTTGTCGATAAAGATAGTAATTTAAATGAGGGTAGATATAGGAGAGGATACGACTGTTTTATTATTCTATAAATATAAGAGGTAGATTGAGAATAAAGTTAGTTTAATCTGAGACATTGAGGCATAAACATGTTTCGAAAGGAAAGAGATGTACTCACTCAAACAGTGAAAGCTAGCGATGCAATTAGACGGAAACATCGTATGCTAAAGTTGAGTAAAGATGCCACAGAAAGTTTTTTGAGTGAGACTTTTAAACCTCTAGTTACACCACTGCAAAAATTAGTAGATGTGTCTGATGTAACTGTAAATAGAAATAAATTTATTACAAATAAAATTGAAACGGAAGAAAAACAAGGAAATGAAGAAGATAATGATATTTTTTCTTTCACGACTGCTGTTGCTGATAATGATGAATATGATACTTCTCATGATACAACTGTGATTGAGAAAAGTTTTGAAGAAGAAAATGTTCAACCTACTAAAAATTATGGCAAGTTAACTAATAAATTTCTCTTCTTATTAAATGAGAATAGGAAGCAATATTTGGATAAAATATATGGTGTTCTTAAACTTAGTGATGGATCGTTTATGATTGGTGACACACCTATAATTTTTGAAGATCAATACATCAATGTTGGTAATAAGAGTTATGTGAAAAACAATGGTTTGTTTGAACTTTTATTCAAACAAAAACCTATTGAAGCATTCATCAGCGCAGATAATCTAAACAAATATAAAGAAATTCTTATTGATAATAATGCTCATAAGAAAAACTATACTTTATCCGAACCCATACGTATTGATAAAAGTTTAAAATATAAGAATATAATTCAAAAACTCTTTCCTCAAAAAGAATCATTAAAAGAACGACGATCAAGCAAAGGAGGAAGTTCTTTAAAAAATAAACGAAAAAAGTACTCCTTACCCCAATTTATACCAGAAAATCAAAACCCTGACTACATTTATTGGGATGATCCTAATGAACTAATTGATCGTCTTCGTCTGATCATAGCATCTCAATGAGTAGGAAATTCGATTCATAATAATGAAATAATGTCTATTATTAAGGAATTGCGTGAAGCTGAAATTATATATTAAGAAAGTACAACTGATTATAACTTCAGTATCAAAATGAGCATTGACGTGTTTGGACGTCCACTAAAACGAACTTCAACATTATTATCCAGTTGTGGACCTCCTGGTATAGGTTGTAATATTACCTCGAAAGATAATTTCGACATCAATAAGAAAAGACTTTGTAACGTTGAAGACGCTGAAGAGCAATACGACGCAGTTAATTTAAGACTTGTACAACGTATTGTTCAAAGCGAGGTACGTACTCTTTATCAGGTTACGACATCTGTGCGTAACGAAATTGATAATATCAATATTTCGATACGAATTCTTCAAGAATCAATCAACGAGAAAATTAAAAAACTTCAAATTGATACTAAGAACAAGAGTTATCATTTCACAACTCAGAGCTTATTGATAATAATACGCTCGATTTAATAAACTAGAAAAATGGAAGCAAAGGAAGTGACAGTAGTCACAGAGTTGCATAAACCAGCAAGAAAAAATTATCCACGTCGTCGTGTGATAATGCGTGGTATAGATGAGATCTGGCAAGCTGATTTAGTTGAAATGAGTAGTTGTACTATGGCGGTACGACAGTGTCTCCAGATCGTGGGATTTTTCGACCCCCACTATACGACCCACGAGCTCATGCTTTCTTTCTCTATCAATAGGTTCGTGACTGTTGCTAGAGGGAGAAAGCATGAGCTCGTGGGTCGTGTGGTGGGGGCCGACAAATCCCACGATCTGGAGATACTGCGGTACGGGAACACTTATCCGTCGAGCAAGGTTCTGCTCCGTTTTAAAAATTACCGACAGGTACCGGTACATTACCTTCGGTCGGTAATACAGATTCCGGGGAACTTACAATAGGTTTATTACCGACAGTCGTTGGTAACATTACCTTCAGATCACTGACGTACCAACCTAGTGACTTGGTGGTTCACCTAGCATGCGTTAGGATTTCCCGCGCGTTTCCTATTATATGTTCCCGCGTATGCACATGCAACCTGCGGAGTGGGGTCAACAGTGTGTATAGTGGGGGACAGGGCCGGCGGAACGTATTTTTTCAACGTGGGTAGTGATCAACTGACATTAGGGGGGGGGGTATGTTTCATAATTTTGTAAATAAATTAAGTTTATCAGAACGCTCGCGCGCGTATTATAGAAATTAAATATAAAATTAAAAAAAACAATGCATTTTTTTGATTTTTTACTGAAATTTCAGCGTGGGTAATTACCCACCCTGAGATTTTCGGGGTGGGTAGTACTACCCACCATACCCACGTGTTCCGCCGGCCCTGGTGGGGGATGTGAATATATAAAGCGGCGCGGAACGACAAATAGATAGCGGTGTAACAGTAGCAGTCAGCAGCAGCAGCAGAAGCAGAAACAGTAGCAGCAAAGGCAGTATAATATGAATAAGATTATAAGATGGCTAATAAGGAAAATCTACAGAACATGTTAAACAAGTTCGTGGATGACATTGACGTCACTGATGAAGAGAATGAGGTAGGGTTCACTTATACATATTTAAATATACATATATATGACGAAATATGCAACAATTGATATGTAAAGCTTATAAAAAAAAAATTTATTTTTAGTGTAAAAATATTAAAGTAAATTGAAAGTGTTCAAATTTTCTTCTTAAGGAGAAAGTTAAAATTTACACAGGCTGCGCGCGCATACGTGGGAACGAAGATAATGCGCGGGAAATCCTAACACATGTTAGGAGAATTACAAAACCACTTGGTCGGTAAAAAAGATTACTGACATACCAACCGATCTGAAATAAATGGCAGAAATCTGCATTACCGACTCAGGGTAAGGTTACTGACACCTGTTGGTAATCACACCTATGGTAAGTTTCTTAGATTCTGTATTACAGACCGAAGATAATGTTACTGACCGCGGTCGATAATTACACGCATGGTAAGTGTTCCAGAACCGCCATAGTATAACTACTATTTTGGAAAGAGCCTATTTTTAAATTTCCCGCCTTTTTTAGAAGAGTTAATTTAAAAATATTCCGCCATTTACATAAGGGTTAAATTATGAACGATTATTGTTGTTTAGTGCTTTTTCGGAAATAAAAATTGATATTTTACAATTTTGTGACAGAATATATGTAAATAATACATTCAAATTGCGAAAATGCAACAGTTAACAGTTATATGCATTTATTTGTTTATAACAATTAAAAAAATATAGGATACTTATCTACAAGTTACATTTTTATTTAAAGAAAGGAAATTTGCTAATTCTATATCGTTTTACATAAATATCAATGAATGGAGCTAAATAAATGTCGCAAATATAACCAATTGCAATTTGTAAGTTAAATAACAAATTACTAAATAAAAAATTCAAAAAATCTGCACTAACACGTTAAAGTATGATCCTTCGTGAGTATTTAAAAAAAAAACGTTCTAATTCGTTGCGATTTGAGGTGTAGGCAGATTTTTGTCCCAAAAAAGTGCTTTTTTTCCCACTGTGTGCCATTTCAAAAGTATTATTAATTCAATTGAAATGATGGACTCTTTGTTTCAATATTTTGTGCAAACTGCGCGCATGCGCAATGTTATTCTCCACCCAAAAAAATGATTTTCTATATGTGTGTAGAATGTAGGAGAAAAGTTTGAAAAATGTGCCTTAAGATTGATTTTGTAACTTTTTTTTGGGAGAAAATGACACTTTTCTTGGATATGCCCATTTGCTTTCAATTAATTACAAATAACTACTTTTTAAAAACGAAATACGTGAACCGAAATAAGATAAATAAAGATAAATTTGAACAGATAAGAGTTAAATTGAATCAGAGAAGAAGACATCAAGAAGATAAGTTTAGAAATAGGCTGGGACCGAAATCAGGGGATTGAAACGCAGCAATAAATTTCGATTTATAAGGAAATAGAGAAAGATAGATGAGGATAGGGAAGAGATTGAAAGGAACAAAAATATAGGATTAAAAGAGATTGGAGCAAAGAAGTGGGGATTGAAAGAGATAAGCGTTGATGTGGATTGAGGTGGAGATAGAAAGAGATAATCGGAGATAGACAAGAGTTAAAAAGGGATAGAGAAAAAGAGATTCAAAGAGATAAACGTGAATATAAGTTAAATGGGATAGAAAAGAATAGACAGATATATACAGAGATAGGAAGAGATAGGGAAGTGGGGATTGAAAAAGATAGGAGAGAACGGTGATTGACACAGAGATAGAAAGAGATAGACGGGGATGGACACAAGATAGAAAGAGATATAGAAGTGGAGATTGAAACAGATAGGCGTTAATGTGGATTGAGATGGAGATAGAAAGAGATAGGCGGAGATAGACAAGAGATAGGAAAGGATATAAAAGAGGAGATTCAAAGAGATATGCGTGAATGTGGATTGAAATGGAGATAGAAAGAGATAGAGGGAATAGGCGAGAGATAGAAGGAGATAGAAAGGGATAGGATTTCTATCTATGCTCGTTTTGAAAAGAATTATATTAGGTAATACTAGAAAGGGTAAATAGTCCAGGTAACTGGTACTTTTTTTCCGTAATAATTCCCAGACGCAATTTTTTTTTCGAAATAGCTACTGGATGGGGTCCTGAATGATCCTTAAAAATGTGTGCCGTGGATCAATTGCCAAAGGGGTTTTTTTATAAAAAAGAATTTTCAAAATTCAAGTTTGCGGGGACGGACCATTTCCATTGCGTTGTACAAAAAAAAGTTCAAATTAAAAAAGATAATGTGCAAAATTCTAAGAAAAACAAAAAAAAGCGAACCTTCTATTTCTAATAGGTTTCGAGTTATAGTCATTTCAAAAAACCACTTTTTTCTGAATTTCGTCGAAAAATCAGTACTTTTGGCAATTTTGTCTGTACCAACTAACCTAATGATTTTATGAAAAAATTTTCAACAGATGAGTGAAATTTCATATATTTATCTTTAATTTGCCGTAAAGGGAAAAGTCCTAACCCTAATAGGTCAAAAGTTATGACCTCTCAAAGTGGGCTACTTTTGACCCATTTTTTCCGGGCAATTTCCCTCTGCGGAGTTTTCTTGTAA
>CAJFCP010025472.1:15089-27654 GCA_904066005.1 Synergus itoensis
ACCCGATCTCGGATGTACCTCTCGACCAGCTTCTCCGATGTCTTCAAAATGAAGGATGTCAAGCTGACCGGTCTGAAGTCCTTGGCAGCAGTGTAGCCCTCCCTTCCCGGTTTGGGTAGGAAGGCCACTCTGCTGCCCCTCCATGCCATTGGTACGTGCCTCAGTACTATGCTAGCCCTTAATATTTTCGTCAGGGGCAGTTGCAGTTCCTCCAGTCCCTCTTGTAGAAGAGCTGGGTATAGGTATACTCTATCCGCCCCCGGTGATTTGTAAGATTGAAAGATCCTTAGAGCCCAATCAACCTTCTTAACCGACACTATGTCGGACGCGAATCCCCAGTCTGCCCTTCTACCAAGGCCTACCTGGTACACGTCCTCCTGGTCCGTTGGGATAATCTGAACGACCGGGAAGTGCACCTCCATCAGACGCCTCAGACAATCCTCCTCATTCTCAGCAAACTCCCCCGTTTCCAGCCTTATCGACCCTAGGCGAGCTTCTGGATTTTTTGCAAGTATCTTATGTAGAAGGGCCGTCCTGGGAATACTGTTCGTTTCCTCACAGAACTTTCCTCCTCCCTCCTCCTCCTCCCGCTTATATTTGTTGATCATGTTCTTATATTCCTTCCAGGCCTCTCTATATCGGTCACAGTCCGAGATCAAATTGGTTTTAAAAGCCCTATTGTACAGTCTCCTAGCCCCTGTCCGAAGGGCCTTCAGGTGTTTATTCCACCATTGTGCCCCTCGGACAGTGCCCACCACTCCAATTGGACAGTTGTTTTCGAACGCTGTGATTAGGGCTCTCTGCAGAAAATCTGCAGCCAGCTCCAACTCATCAGTCGTCCCATATTTTGTAGAAAAGTCCACAAGCCTACCTCGGAGTTCCTCTCTGAAGGCCTCCCACTTGGTGTATTTTGGGTTTCTCTTCAGCTGTACCTCCGGCTTCCTGAGGGCCAGTCGAAAGTCAAGCTGTTTATGGTCTGAAAGCGACTCCTCCGCAGACACTTTCCAACCTCTCACCTTATCCACTAGTCCTTCTGAAGAAAGCGTCACGTCAAGAACCTCCTTCCTGCTTTTGGTCTGGAAGGTGGGAACATTACCTCGATTTAAGATCTCCAGATCCGTGCCCGCTAGATATTCCAACAGAACCCTGCCCCTCTCATTGACGTCCGTGCTTCCCCACACCACATGGTGTGCGTTGGCATCGCACCCCAAGAGCAGCAGGATCCCCATACTTTGACAATGTTGTACCAGAAGCTCTACTTCCAGCGGCGGAAGTCCAGCTGCAGCATCTCCTGGGAAGTAAGCCGAAGCTATATAAATCTCCAGCCTTTCTCCCTTACTGCCCCTGAGCCTTGCCCTAATAACCACAAGGTCTCTTGAGCAAAACTTCGGCACCAATAGGGCATCTATGCCTTTGACGGCAATCCACGCCCTTGGCGAATTCTCGGGCGGGCCCTTATAAATCGTGCCACAACCCCCTAATCTTCTCCCTGTGTAACCAGGGTTCCTGGATTAGGGATATACCTGTACGCATCGCAGCCATGCACCTAGTTAATACCGCCGAGGCGCCTTTGCTACGATGCAAATTAATCTGTATAATTGGGATGTCCGAAATAGCCATTGAAAAGACTACTCCGGGGAAGTGAGTTGAAAGTGAAAGTGAAATTACAGAATCGCCTCCCAGATTATTTCCGTTTAAAACGCTGCTCTTTAAGTTACTATGTCAGTTTCCTTAAACTGTTCTTTACCCTTTTTTCTTCATCTTACTCATGTTTTTCTACTTCCTCCTTTTTCTTTCTTTTTACTCATGTTTTTCAAATTCCTCCTTTTTTCCTTCTTTCGTCTACTCATCCCTCCGATCTTCTACTTTCTCGTAAAATTGAGGATATTAACATTCAATTTTTATTATATGTACAATCAATTTTTTTTCATACCAGAGCTTGGTTCTCCTATCAATCAGTTAAACTGGAAAATCCTTGAACAAAGATGATCTTGCTGAAAGAAGTACAATGAAGAATATATGAAGTATGTACGTTTTGTAAAAAATGTATTAGCAATTAAACTATAAATTTAAAAAATTATCTATTTATTTATCAATAATTGAAGATGAGACGCGAATAATGCTGTGAAAAATCGTACTCTTCATGACCATCCGTTTATTCTGGACTATTCCCTTTGAGCACTCCTTTTTATGTCTATTCCTTTCAATCGTTCTTTTTTTCTAGGCTTTTTCCTTTAACCATATTTTTTATGAACTTTTTCGATTTTCTAAACCTTATTACCGTTAAATATGTCCTCTGACAAAGTATTATTGCCTTTTGACAGTCTAGAGACTTTTATGTATAGTTACCAAGAACCAATGAAAGTTCTTTTGTCTTGAAAAGTTGTAAAAAGGTCGAAAAAGTTCTGGTGTCTGAACAGTATATGCCGGAAAAATTGTATACGCTGGAGCAAAGGAAATTATTACGATTTCTACGTTATAATCATATAATGTATTCTATTCTGCCAAATACTGCCTATTGTTTAAGGTTGTATGTAAAAAAATCGATCTCTGGTAGAATAATAATGATAATTAATGTCAAAGTTGACTACTTTAACATGTAATTCATGAGGAATGCATAGGCACTCTCCACATTTTCATTTTTAGTAATTAAATGCTCTGGTAGAGAATTTTAAAAAATATCAGTATTTGTGCTGCTTCTAAGTACAAATTTTTGAAAAAAAGATATCAAATTTATTCTCCACGTAGTTTACTAAATAATCTAATAAAATACATTGAAATTTTAGTAACTCTCAAATGAATAAACGTAACCATATCGCGATCTGGCAACAATGTTCCCTCTCTCCTGCTTATTTGCCATAGTTACTCGATTCGACCTGACATGTTTTAAATTTTTAACCCTTTTAACAAAAATCGTTGACATCAAGCTATTCTAAGTTCAAATTGCGACGTTGCAAGATTTACAAGCCTGCCGCTGGCATACCAGTGGTGACTATACGTGTACACACATACTACTGTTTCTAAGCCAGTATCGCACTGAAATTTGCACCATGTGGGCCCGTCAAATTTTCTCAATATAGCATGGCTCAATGGCGCCCCACGGGACTCTACTATTTGTACGGGGATGCATTTGAATTCAACCTTAATGTTAAGTGTAGATTCTTCTTCTTCGTTCACTGCGTATGTGACTTCATTTTATAACAGATTGTTTTTTTAATCTAAGAGGAGGGGAAATCTTTCATAAGACACCCAGCTGAAAACCGGGTAGTGTCGGATTCTTACTGACTAAAACACCTCTTTTTTCCGCGTTAGCATTGCGTCATGGTCGTTTGTCATGGACGCCTTATGTCAAAATCCGATGCCTACTTTTTTTAGCCTGGCGACTCACTTCACTCGGAAGAATACTTACGCTTTTTTTTGTTGTAGAAGGTTGATGCCGAGTCACCTTGTTCTGGAACTGCACCTCCTTGTGGCCCTTCAGACATCAATTGCGACAATTGACATTGCAATCATCTCCGGTTAATTCCCGGGCAATGTGCTCGGGACTGTGACAATGGTAGCACCGGATTTCGGCACTGTGAGCTTTCACCCGAGAGTATACCCACCCAACCTTACGGCGGGCTACCAGCTCCAACGTTCTGGCAGCTAGGCACTGCATCTAACTCGATAAAGTCGGGGATGCAGCTCCTGTTACTCCTTCTTGTCAAGTTCATCCTAGGAGGAGCACAAACGTGCTCCCCTAGGGTCGCCTTGACTGTTTCCTCTACATCTATGACCTCGATAGTTTCCATGAGGTCATATATGACTAACTTTTCGTTTGGGACAAGTTGAAGAACGCCACCATTTTCTCCAAAAGTCCCTGCAAGGGCAGTTCAAAAACGTTCTCTGTCCTCCTTTGTAGTTTTGAGCTCTATGAGCACATCGCCAGTTTTGGTCGGTCTGATGGCCTTGAAAGAAACTTCATGGTCGTCGGGTCGTTGACCAATCTCTTATTCCTGTATTGGACCCTATATCGTCATTGATTCCTCCGTTTTCTCACCACTGATTTTAGACGGCTTCTTCTTTTTTTCTCTCCTACTTGAGGCCTCAATTCACTCACCCCCAACTCTCAGGGTGCTGTTTCGTCAAAACACTCCTTAACCTGACATTTATTTCTGTAAAATGAAGATGCGCGTTCTCTTTACCTATCTTTTTTCTGATAGCGTCTTCAGAACCTCCTTCTATTTCCGAAATTACTGAAAATTGTAATTATGTTGTCTGTTGTAGACAATTGTCTTGATACTGAAGGGCTAGCGCAAAAATTAAGTGCCGATGGTGAAGAAACCAGAGAAATACAAGAAAGAAATCAAAAACACGACGAGATAGAAAGAGATAGATATAAATAGATAGAAAACTAGAGATTTCACGAGAAAGAAGCAAGTCGACAATGACGAGGAGATAGAAAGGGATAGATAAGAACAGGCAAGAGTTAGGAAGGAATAGAGAAGTGAAGATTGAAAGAGCGATCTGCGATTGACAAGGAAGTAGAAAGAGATAGATAGATAGGATTTGTGACACTAATATATTATGACAAATTTTGAGGAAGATTAAAAAGGTTTGTCGCATGCGAAGCTTACGCTTGCTTCTCTAGTAATTTATAAATCTCGTAAAACACGAAAGGTTTTATAAACTTCTCCACTTAAGTTTTATTGACATCATAATCAACAAATTATAACTATTAAATTAATCTTTAAATTTTGATACGATTAATTATTCAAAACATAGATGCATAAAATATTTTGTACATATTTAAAATATATTCCTTATTTTTCCTCTCGAATTAGCGCGTGGTTGGTGAATTATTATTGTTGATATTATTGGTTCTGTTGACGCCTTTGTTGTATTTCCCGTAACTGTTGTCTCACATTAGGTGGTAAAGCATGTAATTGTTCATCGGTTTGATTCAGTGCAAAGGGGAAATTTGGAGGAATATTTCTTTGAGTTGCAGGATGAGTATTGTGAGCTACACCAATAGTTCCAGGATGAGCTACACCAGGATTTCCAACATTGGGTTGATGAATTCCATGATTATTTACGTTATTCCTATTATCAGACCTTTGTTGCGGATGCTTGATTACTATAAAAAATACAAAAAGAATTATAAATTTAACATGCGAAACGTTATTATAAACTATTAACTAAGAAAATTTTGAAAAGAATTAATATTTCGAAAAAAGCTGAAACATGACTTTTCTAGTATTTTTGGTATTAAAAAGTTCTTTATCAAACAGATATTTATCTCAAACTTTTTTTTGTACTTTCATTCTATTTTAGAAGGAATTTTTTCAAAAATAAGAGTCATGAAAATTTATGAGAAATTATCGAAGAATTTTATTACCAGTCAGCCAATTCAGACCCTCTTGCTGCGATTTACATAATTCTGTAAAAGAAGGAAATATATTAAATTATTAATAATAATTCAATCATGTATACAACGACCTTTTCAGAATTTGAAAGCATTCAAACGAACTCAACATACGTCAAAAATAATTGAAAGGTAGTAAAAAGATTTCAAGGTGAATTAAAAAAAATAATCGAAAAATCTCAAAAGTGGTCAAAAGAGTTCTATCCTTTTAATTTGAAGGAATTCAATGGAATTTAAAATTATTCAAAATAAATCAAAAGATTTCAAGTGATATAGAGAGAAATCAAAGGAATTTATGAAAGGTCGAAAGAATTGAAAATAATATTGAAAAAATTTCAAATGAATTCAAGATAAATAAAAAAGAAAAATTAAAGCAATTGGAGATTAATTTAAATCGTTCCAATTATAAGTAAATTCTAATAATTCAAGTGAAATCGGAAAAATTTTTTATAATTCAAAATAATTGACAAATTTTCAAAATAATATTCCAGTGAATTAAAAACAACTGATAGTTAAATAAAAAAGTCTTTCTAATTGATAGTAATTTTTTTACTAATTCAATTAGTAATGAGGACGAACGAAACGATTTGGTAACCCGCTACTAAATAAATTACTAAAACTACTACTAATGGAAATAGTAGTTTGTCCCCTTATTATGATGTCCCCAGGATGGCAAACTATGAAGAAACTATGTAGGCTACCTAAGAAGGGCCAATAAATTGGCCCTCTATAGGGCCAAGGTAGACCCTCTTTAGGGTCCATATATGACCCCTATTAGCCCCACGAATGTCCTACAGACGTTTACCCTTCTGCTGCCCTGATAGGGTATTTTAAAAATTTTTTAATCTATTTTGAAGACAACAGGAGCCAACACGAAAAACCTAAAATGGCTCGGCAAATTTTATGTGTGGTTAAAGTCAAGTCAAATTTTATAGGACCAAATATAATGAATTAAGTAATTAGTTCGAAGGTGCCTTTTTTACTAAGCAAATTTTTAAGTTAGAAAAATGATTTCTAAATAATTACAACTCTTAACGACTTCGTATCTAGCCTATAAAAATTTCATGTAGAAAAAATAAATACATAAACAATTAAATAATTTATTATGACCAATTAAACAATTAATTATTTATTTAATTAATTTTTAATTTAATTTAATTAATTTAATTTTAATTTAAATTAATTTAATTTAATTCTAATTTAATTTAATTAATTTTTTGAGCACTTTGCTTCCTCATAGAGGAAGCATTAACGATTTTCTTAAATATTTAAAAATATATATAATTCTTTTTTCTCGAAACAAAGAATCTTTCGACCATATCATTCATAGATTCCTTTCGTCGCGGAGACGAATAGATTAACCTGTAGGATTAGTGTTTTTATTTGAACTAATATATGAAAAATTAAAAATTTTCAAAATTATGAATAATCATAATTTCATTAATATTCAATTAAAAACAATAATCTTGCAATTCAATCGGTTCGTCTCGACGCAAGGAACCTTTCTTTCCTTTGCTTTGAGTTTTGATTATATGAGAAGTTATTGTCGAAAAATCAATTTTTTAAAAAATTGTAAATGTACCTAAAAATTTTAAATTTCAGTATTTTGAAAAATCCTTTGGCACGTTTTGAGATATTGGTGGTGCCAATGTACCTTATAAATTTTATCAAATTATCTACAACTGTCTTTAAGTTAATAGGGCGACAAAAAACGGCGACATCCATACATCTACCATATACACACGTACACAAACACACAAACATAGATCCGGACAATTGATTAGAATGTTGTATTATACATTTATCAAGTGAGGAAAGTTTAATTAAACCATTTTAAAAATATTGGAAAATGTAACGACTACAAAGCTTCCTATATGAGGAAGCAAAATGTGGTGCTTTTTTACAAAAAAAATTACAATTAAAAAACAATACAACAGTTAATTTTTAAAAGATCTAACAACTATCATTTCTTAAAACTCAAAACAAATCTAGTGATTATTTAGTTTATGTAATGTAAGGAAGAATTTTTTATAAATATATAATATTTTTTGAAAATTCGTTAAGTTTTTAAAATTCATATCAAGTAATTATTATTCATATAAAACTGAAATTAAAAAAAAAAATTTAATTACATCTGCTAGGAAAGAAGATATAAAATATAGATTATAACATCGAGCAACAAAGTAAATACACACGCGGTGTACGCGTTCGAGTTCGTAATTTGTAACAACAAAATAGAGTCTGCTCTCTGTTAATTAGTAATTAATATTAGGCATTTCATAACACAACTGTGTCAAGAAAAATAATAATTTGCAAAATTTCAAGAGGAGCTCAATTGAAAAACATGTTTTTAATAATAGAATCATATCTTTACAACATCGTTAAGATATCCGAGTAATTTATTTGCACAGGTGGTATCACATCGTACAAAGAAAATAGGAAAATTTGTGAACAGTTTCACTCAGATTTGCGGAAAAAATTTTTAAACCTGTACCTATGGATCGATTTTTTAGTATTGGGTTGAGTCAGTTCGAGTTGTTTATCCGAAAAGTCCGACTCAACCGGACCTGGATACAAGTATTTAAGGTGTAAATTCTGTTGTTATAATGTTTATAAATAATCTAATTAGAATAACGTCGCGGGACACATGTTTTGTTATTTTCTTCACTTTTATAATCTCTAATCAAGATTTCCCTTTACCAATTCCCTTTACCGTTTTCCTTTACCATGATTTCCGTTTACCATTTCCATTTACCATTTCCATTTCCCTTTTCCATTCCACTTTAACATTTTCCTTTATTATTTCCCTTTACTATTTTCCTTTACCATGATTTCTGGTTATTATTTCACCTTACCATTTTCGTCTACCGCTTCCCTTTACCATTTCCCTTTACCATTTTCCTATACCATTTCCCTTTAACATGATTCCCATTTACCTTTTCCCTTTACCATTTCACTTTACCGTTTCCCTTTACCATTTCCCTTTACCACGATTTCCCTTTAACATTTTCCTTTACAATTATACCCACTTACGATTTACCTTCACCATTTCCCTTTACTTTAATTTCCCTTTATGATTTTCCTTTACCCTGATTTCCGTTTACGATTTCCCTTAACCATGATTCCTCTTTACCTTTTCCTCCACTGTTTCCTTCACTATTGTATTTCATTAAACATAATTTCAGTTTTAAAATTATTCTTCAATTATTATATTTGAAATTACTAACCGAAGAAAGTCTAACTGATTTCTTTTTAGTAGATATTTACTACTTTCTTTAGTAGAAGTATTACTAATTCGTTTAAATTTTGTGACAATGACCCAGATATTATATAAAATATTTATTATTGCAAACGTAAAGTTTTCGAAATTAATTTCTCTCTTATGATAATTACCACATGCTGCTCAATATGATAAGAAAGAACATGGTAATGGACCAGCATAAATTTTGCAGTAATCATTTAAGTTTCTATAATAAATTCTTGAATGATATTAAACTTTATAGCCAACATATGAGTTCTGATTATACAATTATACATACCAATAGAGTTGAAGAAAATAACAATTGTAAGAAGAAAGAAACAATAAATAAACTTCATTCTCTTAGATTTTTCGGAACTTGATGCTAGTTGATAAAAAATGTCCTGAAGAACGAATAAACTTGACTAGTTTCCTGGGATTTATATATAATACAAGACTATCTCGAATCTTTGAAAATTTTAAATGCCATATAATTTTGCAATCTGCCGATTTTTATTACTAGTCTTAAGAAATATTCTGAATGTTTACGCAATTACGGTTCTAAAAAGTTTTGGGTAAATAAAAAAAAAATATTAAGAATGTGCGTATGTTTTGGTTGCTAGCCCCCATTTTATTATTCCACGTGTTATATAAGGGCCATTCCATACAAAATTTACAATTAAGAATTTTTTTCCCGCGAAATATTTTTATTTGTGTTTTTTGGTCGAAAATATTGTACACTTATTTTTTATTTCGACATGATATTTAAAATTTCCGAGTTGTGAATTTTCAAACTTTTAACGCTCGAAAAATGTACCTGTGTAAATATTTGCGTATACGAAAAAAAGTATTCTATTAAACAAATAAGTGGCTGCAGTAAAATTTAGGATTTTCTCTCGGCTTTTCAATAAGCATTACAAGAAACTCATTCGACCAATTTTTTATAAAAATATGACATATTTTTATAAACAAATAATTTTTTTTTAAACTTTGGGACTATTTTTTTTATTTTTTTTTAATTGAAAAACGTACTTCAGACACTTTAGTCACTACTATCAAAATTTGGGAATGGACCATTGAAAATTGTGTCTGTAATAAATATTTGAACTTTAGCTCTTGCGCTCAGACCACGGGCGATCGTGCTCGATGTTCGTATTGCCCGGATTTGACCGGCCGGATCAGGCGTACGTCTGTACTGTGCTCAAAAATAAGTACGATCGCACGTGGTCCGAGCGCGAGAGCTGAAGTTCAAAAATTTATTACAGACACAATTTTCTTCGGTCCATTCCCAAATTTTTAGGAGTCGTGACTAAAGTGCCTGAAGTACGTTTTTCAAAAAAAAAAAAAAAAAAAAAATAGTCCCAAAGTTTAAAAAAAATTATTTGTTTATAAAAATAGGCCATATTTTTTTAAACAAATTGGTCGAATGAATTTCTTGTAATGCTTATTGAAAAGCCGAAAGAAAATCTTAAATTTTACTGCAGCCACTTATTTTTTTAATAGAATACTTTTTTTCGTATACGCAAATATTTAGAGGTACATTTTTCGAGGGTTAAAGGTTTGAAAATTCACAACTCGGAAATTTTAAATATCATGTCGAAATAAAAAAATAAGTGTACAATATTTTCGACCAAAAAACACAAAAAAAAATATTTCGCGCAAAAAAAATTTTTGATTGTAAATTTTGTATGGAATGGCTCATAAATAAAAACTGATAATTTTCCTTTGTTAATTTTTTGTTTTCCTTTTCATCTATGTAGATGGAATGGTGCAAAATTATTTATCATTATTGATGCAATGTTTATACAGATGTTTGTGCACTATAATTTTATTTCATTCTCTCGCAATAAAAAGAAATAGATTTATTGCTTATCTATTCAGGATGTTTTCTTTAGAAATTAGAAAATTATTAGAAATCTTATAAAATTGCATAAAATCCTTAAACATGCCACATAAAGTCTTTAAAAAATCACTAAAATCTCTTGAATTCGGTTAAAATTTTTGAAAATTTGTTACGAGAAAAGGTTTTATTTAAATATTTATTTGAGAAATGTTATTCTTATATTTAATAATCCTGAAAATAAAAGACTTATGCCCTCTCATAGGCTAAGAACCTGTTGTTGTGGGTCGTGGAACGTTTCGAGGGAAGCAAATAAGTACGCAATAAATTCAACTAAAACAAATAAGTGTTTATTCAAATAGAGAAATTAAAAACAATCGTAAGTTGAGGAATTCATCGTCATCTGCACTCGGAAAGACTCGATATAATTCAATGTTTGCTCCTTCATGAATGACTCGATATAAATTAGTTTGTTCATCGCATAATGAATGAGCGATAATCCTTTAAGAAAAAACCAAAGAACAATTATTACTTTG
This sequence comes from Synergus itoensis, assembly GCA_904066005.1. Lineage (NCBI taxonomy): Eukaryota > Metazoa > Arthropoda > Insecta > Hymenoptera > Cynipidae > Synergus > Synergus itoensis. The sequence continues at coordinate 26,108 of CAJFCP010025472.1, forward strand.
TGACTCTAATTATGTGCCATTCCAGCGGCTAATTCACTACTCTATGAAATTTATTTATCAACAAATATATTAATCAAAAATCAGAAAGATCAAAAATATCAAAAAGTCAACAGACCACAAAAATGTCGGATAGTATACAACTTATCAAACTCCTATCGCTCTCTTACGGCCCTAAGTCCGAGTTTACATCAATACCAAATCTTTATTATTCTTTATAAAACTCCATCATACGGACTTGTACAAATTTTCAACCCCTTTACGTGAGAGATTCGGCTAAGTATATAAAATCGCAAATGAATAAATACGCCTATTATTCGCGTGACATAAGAGACTCCGTAATTCGTCTCGTGATACTGACTACGCCCTAAGCGCTAATTAAAACCACAAATTTGCCGTGCATTTTAAAGACTTCCCAAGTAATCCAATCTCGCGGTAAATTAATTCTCGCGACCAAATTTAAATAGCTTCAAAATTATTAAAACCCGCTGAGCCTTCACAGCCTGGTACAGCGTACATAGCGACTCAGTTCAAAAATTGTAAGTTTTGCAATAAGCGAAATTTAAACAAAGTGTAAGACGGCGTAAAAATGCGGTAGAAATTCACTGAGTCCCACAGCCTGGTACAGCGTACATAGGTACTCAGTCATTTCAAAAATACGAGAAATATAAATTGCACAAAAATCGAAAAGAAAATAGAGTCAGCACCCTGCAGCAGCGTGCACTAACCCTTTAAAAAAAATGGCCAAAAGAGAACTTGTAGATCTTTCTAATACCAATAATTGTGTTTCTTATAATTTTCTCCGCATCTCGCGTTATTTGGCTCAAAATTTGAATTTTCGATTTTTTAAGGAAATTCAAAATGTTGTTATGCTTATCCTATAGGGCGTTCAAAAAGAAACATTTTTCATCTTTAGACTTTTTTCATATCGTGCGTTGTTTGGCTTCTAATTTAAGTTTTCTTTCATTTTTTTGGATTTTCAAAATGTTATGTCTTTCAATTCTTTTTTTATCCAAAAAAGTCATTAGGAAGAATTGTTCGACTTATTGAGTACTACGAACATCCGTGCATAAAATTTTTAAATTAAAAAAAAATGTGGTTTCATAAATTTTCAAAATGCTCCAACTTTTTGAATTTTTATCAAAAATGGCCGGCCAACGAACTTGACCTTCATTTTAGGATACTAAAAGAGTATACCAAAGGCCAATCCAATCGGTCAATTATTTCGAAAGTTATCGTGCTCACAAACTAAAAATCTACAGACAGACAGACAGACACATTCGTAAAAACATGTTTTTCGGGTTCAGGGGGTCCCAAAACGTGAACATTTGACAAAGACGGGGGGGTCAAATTTTACACAAATCTAATACCTTCTCTGATGAGAATGTAAAAAACTATCCTTTTACAAGGATAGGTTAGTAAAAGAGGAGAACCCCAGCCTGGAACAGCGTACAGAGTTTCCTATGCTATACGAGGCGCATGAATATTCCCCAAATTTCAATTGACATAAATTTCATTTCACCTAAAATTAAGTCACCTAAAAGCCACTG
>CAJFCP010025472.1:41127-52565 GCA_904066005.1 Synergus itoensis
GTCGTGTACCTTATCGGTACAGTTTTTCGTAGCCAGCTCTTGGACTAGTACGCGCATGATTGGAAGAGAAATCCGTTCGAATTTATCCATCTAACTCGCCCATCCCTTTTTCTTTGACATATTATTATATTGTCGCGAATATTTCGGAGCGTCCGCGATTAGCGACAAAAACTCTTTTTTTTTTGCGCGCGAATTAATTGTGAAAAAAAAAGAAGGAACTTTGTTTTTATCGCGAGTTCCAGCTGAGGATACTTATTATAGCAAGTGACATTATTTATCTTAAAGGATTTTTTTATTTTTCTTTAATGAAAAATACTGATTGCTTTTGGAAATTTTACTTTTGGAGCAGCTGTTGAGTATCAGCTGCTATTAGCAAAGGTATGTTTATAGGTTTTTTTTTGTTTCTCGATTTTCTTTTTTTTTTAGTAGTTTTTAAAGTTTATTAGCGCTGGAGATGGAAAAACCCAATATGTAACAGCCTGTGATGCACCAAAGTCAAAAAGGAAGAATGCTTGATACTATTGCAAACAAACTTTCACCAAGCTTTACTTACATTTAAAAGCTAAACATAAAGATAGAACTTTAGTGAAAGAATTTTCTAGTCTACCAAAAGGTAACAAAACGCGAGCTAAGTTATTAGCTTCCTTAAGAAAAAAAGGAAATTATGAATATAACCTCGACATGGTAGCTAACCGTGGCGAACACATCGTTATGAGACGTTCTAGAAGTAGTAAAACCCAGGGAGCCGAGAATTACACTACTTGTGCGATTTGCAAAGGTGAGTTTTCGAAGAAGAGTTTTCGAGAACATTTTCGAAGATGTCCGAAACGAAAAAATAAAGATAGATGTGTTCTTCAAATGGCAAGATTGCAAGGTGATAGATTTTCTGCTATTGCAAGTATTAGAAGTCGAGCTGTGCTATGTGTGTTACAAGAAGACGATATATAGGTGAGCTTATGCTTCACGATGAATTAATTGTTGCTATATATAGTTGCTGAGTCTGAGAAGTTCTACGATAATCAGTATTTGTATAAGACAGCATAAGGACAAGCAAATGGCAAATGCGGAAAATTTTTTAAAATTACACCGCAATGAATTCAACGACAAAGTGAGTAGGACTGTTTCAGAAGTTCAAACGCGAAATTACTGCGAAAAACGCATTGAACTACCTCTCGACGAGGATGTCATGAAACTAGGTCATTTTCTTCAAAATGAGAGCGCTAAAGCATTCAACAATTTAAAAAATGAGTTTTCACTTGAAAATTGGCTGCATTTAGCTAAAAGTACAATGATTTCAATTCAGTTATTCAACAGACGCCGAACTGGAGAAATGGAGCGAATACATATTAAGAATTTCCAAAATCAGCAAACGATTACCTATGAATCTCAGAAAGACCTATTCAACTCCTTATCAAAAGGAGCTAAAACAGCTCTCACAAAATATCAGAGAGTAATTTGTAAGTGGGAAAAAAGGTCGCATTGTACCGATACTTGTTTCTAAAAAATTCGTAGACTCTATACAGTTGCTCATTGATACAAGAGAAAAAGCGGAGGTTAGTAAAAAAAATCCTCATATTTTTGGAATTCATCATTCGAACAAAAAAAAATACCTTAGCGCATGTAAGTGCCATGAGATTCTTTTCTCGCCTTTGTGGGGCAGAAAAACCTAATTTACTCAGGGCGACAACTTTAAGGAAGCATATAGCAACAAAAGGCGTAAGTCTGAAATTTACAGAAACTGAAATAGCTGATCTGGTTGATTTTATGGGACACGAAAAGAAAATTCATAAAAAATACTATAGACAACCAACCCCTCAAATGGAAATCACGAAAATGGCTCGAATACTTGAATCAGCAATGGGTGAAGAAATCGAAAGTGACGAAGACGATAAAGAAGACGATGAAAAAGACACAAATAAAGAAGTTTCCAGCAGTGATGAGAGCGACGAAGAAATTGAACCGAACATTTTACTGGCTCTCAAGAAACACAAACGTTCAAAACCAAATCAAAAAGAACAAGAAAAGGAAGGGAAAAATAAAGATGGACACGATGAGGCTGATCAAGATGGCGATACATTAAACAACGTAAAAATTGAACTGCGTGAGTGCCACTTATATAATTCTCTCTCCCTTCTGTCATACTTTTAATTTTCCTTCCATTCTCCTCTTTACCGTCAATCCATCATTTTCTTAGCCATTCTCTTTTATTTCAGTCATCATAGATCTTCACCTACTCACCCATATCTTCAAATTCTTAAAAATCCTTTATATTTTTTTAAATCGGCTCAAAATACCTTGAAGTTTATTAAAATCTTTTGAAATCCTGTCAATTATCTTTAGAACCTCTTGAAAATTACTTAAAGGCATTTCAAGTGTCTTGAAATCTTCTGAAATTTTTTGAGTAAACTTAAATTATTCTGAATTCACTGGAAATCCCTTCAAATTCTGAAAAATCATGAAAATTTCTTGAAATCTCTTAAAATCCAAAAGGGGTGCTACTGGGAGTCCAAATATCCATATTTCCTTTTTATAGTTGATGACTACAATCAATTCCAACTCGACCCAAATTGATGTTGATTCGTCCTTTTAATATCCCAATTAGCCCGTACATCACACTGGCCAGAATATAGTAATATAGATGTTAACAAAATTAAATAGTGCTCAAGGTTGGATTAAATGGGCCTCGTGCACAAGGCTTTCCAAGTGATGTTTGAAAAGGCCAGGACGAAACCTTCCGAAGAGATGGAAACTCAAGGGTTCATAAAAAAGAGACATGCAGAAAGGCAGAAATCTCAGCAATCTCATACAAAACATAAAGAACTGGCATGCAGAAAGGCAGGAAACGCAGCAGTCACATCCCAAAACAATAAAGAATGGGCATGAGTAAAGGCGGGAAACGCAACATTCTCATGCATCACATGATGTATCCATGGTCTTCGGGTACGGTCGGTAAAAAGGATAAGAATTGGACTCAGCAGTAGGTTGGGCGGGTGAGTTTGAATTACCGAATTCTTTCAAGTTGTTGAAGGCGTCCCAAAAACATCTCAAAGTCCTTCGGTGCTCAAAATTAGATAAGGATAAGATAATTTAGGTCCAATAGTTATGTTATTTCCAAAACAACATGATACATGATAAAGTAGGCATCTTCCAGAGCTCGTGCGACAGTAGGTACATGAAAATGATAGAAAGTAACGTAATTAATTACTAAAATTAAATAAACTAAATTTGACCATATCCAATCTGCGAAAATGTGCAACTTCCAGAGCTAAATAACACAATTAATTGAATTTAAATCTATAAAAAGCTAACTTTGTGACTTGCAAAACTTTGCAACGTCACAGTACATAGGGATCGAAAGCAATGATAGAAAGTCTCGAAATTAGGAAGTAAGGTAGCAGAACCCACAGCGCGTAGCTTAGCAGTTGCCAGCGAGAAAACATTGTGGATAACAGGTCAGGTTTCAATCCCATTGTTCGTACGTTGGCAGGGAAACCAAGAGAGTTTTGGTCAGGTTAGTTCCAGATCTAGAATCTGTAGGTATTTTAGGAACTGATGCGTTAAGAGCCCTTAGAATTACATTGAACTACGGTAGTGAGACTTATAGGTTACCAGGCACCCCTTTTACAAAATATAAGATGGAGTCACATTTTGATTCCCTCCCGCAACCTGTATGGAAATATTCTAAGGTCGTATCAAAAGGGCGTAAGGATTCTAAAAATAATAATAAGACAGATTTAGGACAGAAGAAACCTGTAGTGAGAAACGTTAAATTATTGAAGAATAAAAATAATGTGGAGGTTAGGAAACATAGTTTCGATAGAAAGGTTAACCTCAAAGGTGGTCAAAAAGCGCGAAATGATTCCAGGATTAATGCGAAAGTGAGGTCTGGAGAATTCAGGCTAAAACAAGCCTCAAACCTATCAGTGATTTCAGAGAGAGAGTCCAAACTCCCAAATCAAATCCCAAAAAATTCATCCCGAGTTTGCTCCAGATTTCACTGAGCAACAAATTCCAGTGCTTAGGTAAATTGACTCAAAAAAGAGGATCTTAGCAAGAAAAGATTTGTGAGCAGGGAAAGAAGGCTGCAAACTTTTGAACAAGGTAAAGAGAAGGTTAAGAAAGATGTCAAGGAAAAAGAAAGGGTTAAAAAAATAACCAAAATAGATATGGTAAGACAGGTAATTGGAGAAAATTTAATTTCGGAATAGGAAAAATAAATAGGAAAATTTATGATCAGGACGGAAATAGAAACCGTATAGGATTAGCACGGGAAGTGTTGGTGAAAAATAAGATTACAGAAAATTGAAGGAACATGGTGATTTCCAAAGGTAACAAGTAGAGATCGGATGTTAATTCCGTTAGGGAAAAAGACAACTGGCATATGACCAGAGTAGTTCAAAGTTATAAAAAACTGGAAGTTTTTGAGAATTGGCGGATAAGAGATCCCCAAGGTCAGGTCAATCGACAAAGATAGTATAAATTTAAATATTTGCCGCAGGTTAATCCTGGAAAGATTAACAAGAGTTTGAAAGGACAGGGTTCTAGAGAAAATCAGGACAATGTACAGTTAGAACGCCTATGATCCAGTAAAGTTCTCGCGAAAGGGTCAGAAAATTACGGTTGGCCATGTAATTGCTCGGAAATAATTTTTCACGTGAGAAACTGTAAAGATTTTCAGTTTAGAACATGTAGCCAACCTAAAGTAGGGTTGAGCAACAAAAACTAGGAGTAAGAACCAAAGAGTAAAGATAAAGTAATGGTATTTAATTGGAATTTAAAAAAAAGGTGAACAAATTGACAAATAAAGCAGAAAGTAAAGCGGGTAAATTGTTTGTTAAATACGAAGGAACGTTCATAGTAAAAAAGAAATTATCTCCAACAATGTATGAATTGAAAGATTTAAAAGGAAAGAGTATTGGTAATTGGCACATTAACGATTTTAAATTAGAAAAAGAACCACTTGTGAATAATGAAAAAATAACTAGAAAAAGAATCAGTAAAGATTAATAAAATAATTTAAAAAAGAACCATTAGAGGATAAAGAAAAAATAGTAAGTTAAAGTAGAAGCAGAAACTCCAACGAAACTCTAACTTGAAACTCCAACTGGAAACTCCAACTTGAAACTCTAACCTGAAAACTCTAACTCAAGCTCCAAAAACCTGAGAAGAAAACTCCAACCCAAGATTGAAAAAACTAGTTAATTTTTTCAGATGGATAATACGCTCCTGGAGCATCTCAACCACTGCAAGGCTTTACAGTGTCTGGAGAAAAGAAGGAACCAAGGATAGAGAAGAAAAAGGAAATAGGACAATCTTAGAAACAAACAATTGGAGTAGGGGCAAAGAATTGCCAATTTTGTAAAAAGATGGGTCGGGGGCTCGAACCGGCGAGCAGCGGTGCTGCGAATCGTCGGACGGACACTACTCTCTCTCTCTCTCCGTGACTGGCTTGAAAAAAGCATCTTTCGCGAGGCTGTCGGGGTTCAAGTTGATTTGTTCTCGCCACATCGAATTTGGGCTATGAAGATCTTGTCTCGTGATCTCTTTTGTACTGCGCTGGAGCGCTTATTAATTTGTATCTGATTCTTGTGGCAGGAGCCAAACCTATTGTGAGTGGTAAATAAACCCTTTGTTTTTCGTTAAATGTGTGAAAGTGGTTTCGACTCCTCCCCAGGCAGTTCCAGTGTCCCATCCTTTTTTAGTAATAATTGACCTAGATTATAAAATGTCCATTTCCGTTGGCAAAAATGAAACATAACCTCAATTAGTTAAAATTAGTTATTCCTTCATCACTAATTGATGAATTTTGATTTAAAATATCCATTACCGTTGAAGAAAACGAAACAACCTCAATTAGTTGAAATTAGTTTTTACTCATCACTAATTGATGAATTTTACTTAAAAATATCCACTTTCTTTGGAAAAAAATGAAACATAACCTCAATTAGTTGAAATTAGTCAGTCCTCATCACTAATGGATGAATTTTACTTAAGAATGTCCATTTCCTTTTGCAAAAAAGAAAGACAACCTCAATTAGTTGAAATTAGTTAGTTCTCATCACTAATTGATGAATTTTGATTTAAAATATCCATTAACGTTGAAAAAAACGAAATAACCTCAATTAGTTTAAATTAGTCAGTCCTCATCACTAATGGATGAATTTTACTTAAAAATATTCATTTCAGTTAAAGAAAACAAAACATAACCGCAATTAGTTGAAATTAGTTAGTCCTCATCACTAATGGATGAATTTTATCTAAAAATATCCATTTCCTTTGAAAAAATGAAACGTAACCTCAAAATAGTTGAAATTAGTTAGTCATCGTCACTAAAAGCTCAACTTTACTTAAAAATATCTATTTCTGATGAAAAAACGAAACATAACCTCAAATAGTTGAAATTAGTTAGTCACCGTCACTAATGGATAAATTTTACTTAAAAATATCCATTTCCGTTATAGAACACTGACCATTAGAGGGTTGCCACCTTTCTCGCGGACTTCAGCCGGCAGTTCGTTTAAACGGGGGGGGGGGGGGGGTGACAAAATTCGTTTTCAAACTCATTTTTAAAATTAAAATAAATTACATACGTTAAATTCTATTTTTTAATATTTTTAATAAACTTTTAAATCAAAATTCAGTTTATAAATATATGTTGTCTACAAATTTTTCTGTTTGTACTTTCGTAAACTCATGTAACTCGCATATAAAAACATAACACTTAAATGCGTAGTATTTGGTTTAAAATTATAGATGATAAAACACTTAAATTTAAAAATCACAGGTACTAATACAAAATTTAAGGAAATCGACTTAACCAACTGGTCCATTCTTATTTTTAAAATCATATTTTTGATTAGACTTCACTGTCTTTAATAGAGAACTTTTATCCTTTATATCTTGATAAAACTGATTGCACGTTAAATTCACATTTTGGCGGATACAAATTTCGGCTTTTACCATTTCTACTGATAAGCGGTTCCTCTCTTTTGACAATAGGTGTTCCATCCTATTCTAAAAAGATCATACGTATCGAATATCGAAAAATGTAACGCTGAAATGCGTGGACCCGATTCCTTATTGGTCAATACAGTTCGTGACGCGTTGTATATCGATAATCGCGGGCGACGCGGGAAATTTTAAATCTTTATATTGTACAAAATCGCTTAAATTAAAAATAAAGTTAACCCGCGCGCGGAAGCGCGCGTTCGGTCTCGTAATACTGAAAGTCCTTTCTACGAAAGCATTACTAGCAGGTATTGAAAAAACAACTTCTACAACTTTTCTCAGATTCGGAGTGTCGATTTTCAGAAGCAGTTTAGCCCACTTTTCTGAAGCTGAAAGGTCCGATTCATTTTCGAGAGCTGGAAATACCTTTCTTAACCATACAATTTCGTCGTACATTGAATCACCATCGATCTAAACAGAAAAAATCAATATAGTAAAACACTTTTAGATTTTGATGGAACAAAATTAACGATTTTCAGATGCTAAATTCGACAGCCATTTACTTCAATTTTCAATTTAGTAGCGATTTGAATGATTTCATCCAAAGTCGGAACTTTTTCTCTAAGTTTTAAAACCTCCAAATCCTTGAAAATTGAGTTGTCATAATCGAACCATTTTTCCAAGTAACTGATGGCTCTTTTATAAGTAGCCAAAGCTTCATTACAAAACTTGTTCTTCTCGTAAGATGTTAGATCCAGAAATGCTTGCTTTACCGCTAAGCCAAAGAATTCATCCTCTAATCTTGACTTAAGTGCTTCTCTCAAACTTGCCATGACACCATACATGTTAGTCGCTCCAAAGGTTTTCTTTTCAAGAACTTTTATGAATGGTTCAAAAATCTGAAGGTAATGGTAAACAAAGTACAAGTAGCATTCTGGTAGAGTTGCCACATCGCTCAATCCATCGGCTTGATCTTTGATGAAAGACCAAATATTTTTATCACAGTTTTCTTCTCCTAAAAACGACATTTTTATTTGTTATTAATATATCAAAATTTTAAATATTACTGAAATTCTTTATTACATATTCTTAAACTTACCATGTTTGATAAAGTAAATTTTTATAGGATTCTAATTTAACAACAGCCTATCAATTGCTCTGAAGAGTGAAAGCCATCTTACTCCAATGTGTCTCAGAATAATATGATATTCTTGTTCTACGAACTCAAAACAATCTTTTAGTTCTTCGACGTTTTTTGCACTGCATGAAAACTCGCTGAAAACTTTAAGTACAAAGATTTCTACATCATATGTCAAAAGCTTCATTCCATATTTGGCAGCATTATAAATAATGTGGCATTTACAACTTGATTTGATTAGTCGAGGATTTATTTCCCTTAATTTTTGATAAACAGAACAGTGTTCTCCATAATTAACGCTAGCATTATCCGCGCTATAAGATACCATTTTATCTAGATTTAGATCTACTTTTTTCAGGGACCTTAAAATCGTCTTTTTAATTGATTCCGATGTTTCGTCTGATTCCTCGTAAAAGTCTAGGATATAATCTTTTACGCCAGAGTTTATGTCAAAGATTCGCACAGCTAGCGGGAAGAACTTTCTGTTTCCTTTATTGGAAGCATCGCTTGAAATGGAATAAGGCAGATCCCATTTTCGTATTTTTTCCAGAACAAATTCTACGGAATATGGACATAAGACGTTTTTTACAATACTTTCCATTTTAGTCCTGGCTAATTGCATTTTGATTGCAATTTCAGAATCGTTAAAGAGTTCTCTGTCAATTTTTAATTCCTGCAATAAAAAGTAATCAGTTAACCCTTGCAAAATAATTAACGTAAAAATGATTAATTCGTATTATAAACTTGTATATAGATAATGAAGTTATTACCACAATCAGCAGATAAATAACTCAATCCATGTTTTACGTTGTGATACACTTTAGTCAATTCTACCGCAGTTATTTTGTTTTCTAATTTGCTCTCTTTCACTGGAAAAAACGCAGTCAACGATTTCGAAATTTTAAGGTTTTGCGTAGCGATTTTGTGAGATTTTGTTTCAGCATGTCTAGTTATTGCTTTTTTTCCGTCGTATCTAACACATATCGTTGGATTATCCTTACAAACCACACATTTTGCTATATTTTGATCGTTAGTTGGTGCCAGCCAATCCTTAAATATTGGATCCTTTAGCCACTCATCTTTGAAAATGCAATTTCTTTTACGACAATTTGTAGACTTTTTTTGCGATGCCATCATAATAGTTACCATTAACGCATGTCATATATAACCTGTTTTCAAAACAGAATTAAATTGATTTAATAATACCACCTGCTGGCTTATATTAGTTTAAAGTTTATAGGTTAGGTTGAAGATGACAATTAATGATGAAATTATATAAATTGTGTTTATCATCTGCTTACCTTGGTTCCATAAGATATAAGAATTCACAACTTTACAGAAAAACAATTTTATACTTAACTACATTAATAAATTTCGATCGCGATCGATGACACATGTGAGGGTAGGCGTACTGTTTTGTTTTTCAACTTTTTAAAACGATCGACAGCTTGACTCACTTCTCAGTGTGGAATCCTAAGCAGAGACGCAAAACGCAAAGTGCAAATAACAAACAGCCAATGACAGAGCAGTTTTGAGAAGGTCGAATCTAAAGGAGTTCTGTAATTGGCTGTTCATTTTACGTTTTGTGTTTTGCTCCTACATACATGGAACGGCATCCTCAGCTCAAAATATAAAACTATAAGTTACAGAATTGCTCACCAGGGTTGTTTATGATCAGTGCCATGTAGGAGGACTTTAAAAATTGTGAAGTTGATCAAAATTAATCACGCTTTGAGTTTAAAAAAGTTTAAAATATATAATCAATTTTTTTTTTTCATTGCGAGAGTTCGGCCGGCTTTTTCGCGCTTCCGCCGGCAGCCGGCCTCAAGACGTTTGCGCCGATCAAACCGGCGAAAACCGGCCGAGGTGGCAACCCTACTGACCATCGAACAATGTTTTGAGAACTATCGAGTCTTCGATTTCATATTTCAAGTGTTCGATGGAAGTTAAACATTGTTCTCAATTAAATAATTCTCATTAAAAGATCCATCAAACACTCCAGGCATGAATCGAATCGTTAAACATTGTTCTTCAGGGCTTCCAATAATTATTGATGAAAGCTAAATAGCCATAAAACTATTTCAAGTTATGTTTCGTTTTTCTCAACGGAAATGGATATTTTCAAATAAAAATCATCAAGTATTGACGAACGATAACAGTTTCTGTCCTTTTGAGGTTATGTTTCTTTTTTCTTAACGGAAATGAATATTTTCAAATAAAAATCATCAATTATTGATAAAAGCTAACTATAGTCATAACTATTTCAGGTTATGTTTCGCTTTTCTCAACGGAAATGGATATTTTCAAATAAAAATCATCAAGTATTGTTGAACGTTAACAGTTTTTGTCCTTTTGAGGTTATGTTTTTGTTTTCTCAACGGAAATGGATATTTTCAAATAAAACACGTCAATTATTGTCGAAAGCTAACAGGTTAGAAGTTTTTAAGTTTGTTTTGTTTTTTTCAAGGGAAATGGATATTTTCAAATAAAAATCATCTAGTATTGATGAACGTTAACAGTTTTCGTCCTTTTGAGGTTATGTTTCGGTTTCCTCAACGGAAATTGACATTTTTAAATAAAAAACATCAATTATTGATGAAAGCTAACTAATCGTAACTATATATTTCAGGTTATTTTTCGTTTTTCTCAACGGAAATATGAATATATTTTCAAATTAAAGTCATCAAGTATTGATGAAAGATAACTAGTTAGAACTATTTCAGGTTATGTTTCGTTTTTCTCAACGAAAATGGTTATTTTCAAATAAAAATCATCAAGTATTGAAGAACGTTAACAATTTTTGTCTTTTTGAGGTTATATTTTTGTTTTCTCAACGGAATTGGATATTATCAAATAAAACACGTCAATTATTGACGAAAGCTAACTACCCTAATAGCACATTCTGTTCCTGGGACGTTCCTTGACGTTCCTGGAACGTTCCTGGAACATATGAACGTTCCAGGAACGTCCCAGGAACAGAATGTGCTATTAGGGTAGTTAAAACTATTTAAGGTTATTTTTTGTTTTTTGTCTTCAAGGAAAATGGATATTTTCAAATAAAAATCATCAAGTATTGATGAACGTTAACAGTTTTCGTACTTTTGATGTTATGTTTTTGTTTTCTCAACGGAAATGGATATTTTCAAATAAAAAACGTCAATTATTGATGAAAGGATAACTAGTTAGAAATATTTCAGGTTATGTTTCGTTTTCGTAAACGGAAATGGATATTTTCAAATAAAAAGCATCAAGTATTTTAGAACTTTAACAGTTTTTGTCCTTTTTGAGGTTATGTTTTTGTTTTATCAACGGAAATGGATATTTTCAAATAAAAAACGTCAATTATTGATGA
>CAJFCP010025473.1:0-11679 GCA_904066005.1 Synergus itoensis
AGAATACTATGTAAATTACATCGAGTAATTTACGTACCGAACCCTGCATTTATGACGTTTTTTTACGTATATTACATTTTTTACGTATATACGTCAAAAACCTCAAGTTACACGTAACTAACCAACACTGCTGCCAACTGCTGCTAAACCGCCAAACAGCCTAAACCGACTTGTCCTAACCTATAAAGTTTTCGTTTTTTGTATTTTATCAATTTTGTTATTAAAATAAATATAAATTAACGAAAATGATTGTCATAACTTGTCAGCGATTACTAGTCAAATCTAGTCTGTCTATTAATTTGAATAATTTTCGTAATGCTAAGAATGTTTTTTTGCAATCTCAGAACATGTTTATGACATTAACTTCAACGCTTCTACGTACCAGTTTAAAAGTAGATTATCGAAATTTTTTTCATTCCACTTCGCAGTTATCTTCTTATTCTTCTCATAAAAAAGGAAACAGTCCGAAGGGAATTCAAGAAAATATTTCGTCGCTACAGATGAAAAAAAGACCTTTGAGGAAGAAAAAATCTTTCATTGATGATGAAGACGTTCCAGTTCCGGGGGTAAGATTTTATATTTCTAAAAATTTATCTTATGACTTCAAGTTTTAAAATTATAACCGTTTATTTTCTAATTGTTTAAATTTTTGTTATTTATTTGGAAAACTGATCTCCTAAATTTAGAATGGCTTCTTTTTTATAGTTTTGGAAAGTTAAGGCAATGGCCACCGCTGAGGAATATAATTTGGAAGGACTTATGGATGGTCTTCTAGAACAAGATTTGTATATACCCCAAAAGATTTGCACATCTACAAAACGTATGTAAAATATAAATATTGTAGTAATAGGCCGGTTTTGTTAATACGAAAAATTACTCCACCGAAGTTCTAATCTCCAAATTCAGTTTCTTCACTTTAATATTTTAAAATATTTTTTCACTCTGCAGATATACTCTTTTTCTTTTTAAGTATGGCTGTAGAATAAAAAAATATCTAACTATTATATTTTTTAAGCAAAATAAAGAAATGGAAAAGTCAGAGAATTAAAAATTTTAAGGTTTGCTGCCACTCTGAATTAGATCTTGGAACCAACACTCTAATGCATATAAAAGTCAAAATAATTTCACAAAATCAGACCATTATTTTGTTTTATAGCCAACCCCGACGTTGTTCAAGCTGTGGCCAAGTACGAAGTTGGTCAAGAACCTCGAGAAATTTACTTTTTCCGAGAGGGCACAGTTGTTATGTGGAATATTCCTGAACTTGAACTAGGAAATGTCTTGCAGTTTTTAAGGCAATATGAAGACAACAGTTATTCAGACGAACTTATTCAAGCAGAAAGGGAAATTATGATGTACACCTACAGTCAAAATGGGTAAAAACATCTACTACACTTAAAATTGTAGTTTAAAGATCTTATAAAAAAATATCTATATAATTTTTTTCCTACAGTAAAAAGAGTCATCTGAAAGATGGGGACATAATCCTAACTTCGGATGCTAATGAGTTTGATAAGTACACTTTTTCAAACGCGATCGCACAGTCGGTCAAGTTGGGAATCTGGGAAGCTTCTCTAAATCATTACGTAGACTCCATTGAATTCGTAACTGAAGATCTGAAAGCTGGCAGAAAAATAAAAATGACTCGAGAAGAGGTTCTGAGAAAGCAAGGTGAGCTTTTTGCTTTGAGGCATTTGATTAATCTAAGCTCAGATTTACTAGATACGCCAGATTTTTACTGGGAACGCGATGACCTTGAGACTTTGTATCAACAAACATGTGCTTATTTCGACATTGCCAAAAGAACTAGGGTAAGCATTGATTAATTTTACTTTTTAAAATTAATTTCAAAATCATTATGAAGTTGGAAGAAAAGGATTAAATAAAAATTATATGTGGCAGGTAATGAATGAGAAAATAAATCATTGTGTGGAACTCGTGGAGCTCTTATCGTCGCATTTAAGTGATAAACATCACGTTCGTTTGGAATGGATGATTATCGTTCTCATAATGGTTGAAGTTGTTTTTGAAATTTCACACTATATCGATAGATATTTGGTAAAAGCAAATGAGCACTAACAAACAGTAGCTAATATATTAATCCTCCTATTTTTTTAATTTCCAAGTCCTCTGTATAGACTGTTGAAAACTATCTTTAAAAAATGATATACTTTTAAGTATTTTTAATAATTAATTGTAAAATATGACTGAATTTTTGGGAGTAGTTAATCTTTAATTAATGGTTAATAGCAACAAAATTCGAAAAGATTTTCCCAACAATTAGTGTTTCGTTAAGGGCATGTGATACTTTACCATAAGAGCAATTTAGTTTACCCAATTATACATTCATAATAATAAATATTTTTAGCTAATAAGAGTTAATAAACCTTCCTCTCATGTAGACGAAGGTTTATTGACTCTTATTAGCTAAAAATATTTATTATTATGAATGTATAATTGGGTAAACTAAATTGCTCTTATGATAAAGTATCACATGCCCTTAACAAAAATATTTGAACTTTCTATTTATGAAGGTCTATGGTCAACAAAGAGTGAAGTTCTGGGCCCTGAGCCCATAATTTAATATTATATACATATTTTGATAGTGCTTGAAGAGATTTTTCATTTAAAAAAAAGGACGAAATATCTTTAGTAGTTTACGAGAAAAATCATTTTGAAAAAAAATATATATTTCCTTATTTTTCAACTCAAAAACTATTAATTTCTGAGATTCCAGGATGGTTAGGTAATAGGTTTACTAAACTATTGTAACCCTACATATTGCTGATACTGAAATTGAAATTGAAATTGGCTTAGGGCCGAGAACCCCCCTCTTTGTTGACCATAGCCCTTTAAACTGAAAATCAAATCCGCTGGATTAGAAAGTATTTGAAATGAGCTTCGAAAATAATTACAAACATATAAGAAATACTTTTATTGAATACATGTATAATGTTAAAAGATAGAAACAGGAAAGCTTTCAAATAAATTAATCATTTGTACAGAAGGTAGAGAATAAGGCAAAAAAATTTTCCTAAATCAAAAATAATTCTTCGCGCATGAATTAATTTTAGAACAGAATTTTACAAATTCAAAGCTTTACAAATGAGTAAGTACTTGATACATACATTAATGTACATGCCTGTTATATGTATATTAAATTAATAATCTTCATATTATATGTACAAATTTACGAAAAAAGTTAATGAACAATTATAAAATAAGGCTACAATCCACACGTTTTGGACACTTATTATACTTATTGATGACAGTTCTTTTTTTCATATTTATTTTACAAACAATATAGAGTATCTATATATATTATATAGAACTAGATATTTTTTACTCTGTACATACAGTTAAAATCAGGTACTACTATGGAGAGAAAAGATATCTGATGTATGTGCAAATGTGTAATATAGATATAGACATTGGCAAATTTTGCGGGTTTTGTAATCCTTGATGGGGATTTAAAGATCTAAAGAGAAAATTTAAAATTAATTATGGTTTTTCAAATTAACAAGCATTTTTTGTATTGCTAAATAATAAGATTTAAATGTATTAATTTACACGAATTACAAATGGATTTGGATTAAATAATAAAATAATTAATGTGTGAATACCTACTTGAAAAAATTTGAAGCAAACGGCCAGTATTTTCAAGAAAATATTTTTTCTTCTTGATTATCTGAAGGTCTGGAGAGGCATGTCAGTAATTCCTTTAGGAACTTTTAATCCACGCCTCGTGTAACCTACACCTGCTTGAATGATGTGAATTGCGGCTTCTACAGTTAATTGAACACTACGTTCATCACCAATTTCAGGATTCAATTCCACCAAATCTACTGCATTTAATCTCCGTGTCCGGTGCATTTCTTCCAATAGGTGGATTCCTTCTCGTAAAGATAATCCACCACGCACTACAAAAATTGAATTGGATTAATATTAAATTTCACTGTGAGACACGTACATATGTATATAGAATATAGACACATTTTTATTTAAAAACAGAGTATAATTTACACATCGAAAAGATATATAGTTGTAATAATTCTTGAATAAAATGAGGAATTGAACTTTGAGCTTAGAATTTAAACCAAACACCATTACATTTTTTGCATTTGAGTCAAAACATTCAACTTATTATTTAAATAAAATTTTTTTTACCAGGAGTTCCTGTGCTGGGAGCTTCGAGAGGATCGAGTGAATCTATGTCGAAACTGACATGAAGCGATTTAGTACGGTCAGGATCAATTTTATCAAGAGCCATGTGCACGGCGTCGTGAATTCCTGAAAGATTCAGAAGATTTTACATAATTACACTTTAAAGCTGGTACATTTCCCCCGTGAAGTTGGGTGATAACTTGATTCTACAACACCCAATGCCTTTCACAGGAGTAGGCATTGATTCATCTTAGTGAAGGATATAGACTTTCATACATCTCAAGGTCAGTTTTCTAGAATTTTGTCATTCCTTTCCTTTAAATATTTTTCGAATTAAGGGTGTTGAATACAAATTCAACTCTATATCACATTAAATATAGAAATGGTATTGCAGAGAAAAAAATGCGATTAAGCATGAACAGTTCGCATCTGGAGCGAACTGGGGTTTGAAGCTAAATCCAACACTCATAAAAATATCTCAATACTATAATTATTTCAAACAATAATTTCATAACTATATACCATATCTTTCAACATCTTCCATCCCAAAAGCAGTGATCCCAAATTTTTCGAGCACCAATCGCTCATATCGATCAACAGATCGCAGTCCTATATATGCTACATTTCTGATAGACAACCTGATTTAAAATGAAAAATAAATTAAAACAGATTTAGAAAGTGATAATTTCCATGTACATATAAGAAAGACTGAATAAATATTATACATGGGTTGTTGCCAATCCATGCCTGGTAAATGAGGCCAGTAATCGGACAATTCTGATGTGAGAAGAGCTACTGGCATTCCGTGGACGTTTCCACTCTCGCTCGTCTTGTTTGTATTCAGATCAGCATGCGCATCTACCCATAAAACTGCAACATCCTTCAGTGCCTAAAAAAATTGAAATATTAGTTATCTAAATTAAGAAGATGTGATGATACTTTACCATAGAGCAATTTAGTTTCCCCAAATTTACGCTCACAATAATATAATATTTTTTGTTAAAAAATTTATATAATTTATTATTGCGAGGGTAAAGTTGAGGAAACTAAATTAAATTTTCTAAAAATAAGCATCATGATTAGATTTTTGCACACATACTTTTACATGTCCATCAATGGTGCCAATTCCTACACTATGATCTCCACCTAAAGTTACAACTGTTCTTCGGTCTTTTAAAGCTTGCTGAACCATTTCAGATACGCGACTTGTACATGCTGCTACGTCACCTAGATGCGTCATATTATCTACATTTGCAATTTTCTCTGCTTCGTATGACACATTTCCATAATCCTGGACATCTAATCCTGTAAAAAAATAGTTCAAATTAACTGTTTACCGAAAAAGTTCTAAATACTTACACTCTTAATACTTTTGTGTGGAACAACGAGTTTGAAAGCCAACCCCAACATTTAAGCGTTTCATTTTACGCAAAAAGTAGTACAATTAGACATTTTTTCTCTCTATACTCATAATAAAATTGTTTTAAAAATAACTACCACCAAAGAGGGAAAAATATTTCATTTCAACATTTGTTAGACAAAATGATGAAATCGAATTTTGAGATTGTAATCTTGGTCTAACACAACGCCCTTAATTCAAAATATGTATTTATAATTTCTTCATTTCATATTTCATCTCTTAGAAACAAAAACGTTTTCTCATTCGGCTTTCTATATAATATATTCTGAAAGTTAGCGTCAGAAATAAAGGAATTGCTATATTTTTATAGGACAAATTCCCGATTATAATATATGTATATTATAATACAATGCAGAATACAAGTTTGAAATACAATAAAAAATAGTTTTACATCAATTAAAGTATTTAATAACACAAAAAACTCACCAAGTGCTTGCAATTCCTTTACAAGTCCTGCAGCTCTTATTATATCCGGTCCTTGTGCCACTCCTTCTTTATTCTATAATTAGAAGTTTCATTCCTTGTTAAAGATGTAACTAATTTTATTAGTAAACAAAAATTTTTTATACAATCAACTAAATAGAAATATGAAAATACAAATATATCTACAAAAAAATACCTGTCCTTTTTCGAAAGGAACTCCTATGATGCCGACTTTTCCGTAATTCCTTTGGCCAATTTTTCTGAGCATGAAACAAACCTTGGTAAACATTTTATCCTCACTAATCGCTTCCGTAGTTTCTTCGATAAACGTAGACTGCCTTCTGCGTACTACTTTGACCCCTGACTCTATATATTTCGATAATCTTTCATAATTTAGTATATTATCTTTCAAAGCTGTGAGCTTATTTTTCAAGGAGCTAAATTGTATTATCTATTTATTTGTTTTATATGTACTCTTATATTAACTTAATTATTGTTATTCTTGAATTACAAAAATTAAAAAACATTAAAAAGCGTTTTAATTTGGTGTCAGACCATTGACAACTGATTCCGATAGGTTTTTTTCCGTATATGTAATTCGAAAATGAAAATACTGAATTAAGTATATATTAAGTTAATTAATACTAGTTTTTGAATAAAACAAAATTAAAAAAAAAAAACTCAAAGTGCCAAAAGATGTATTTTTTAACATTGTTTAGCACGCCACGTGTTGAAAAACAATTCGATAGAAATTGTTCCCAGATAAAACCTTCTATCTGAGATCATTTGAAAGCTTGGACCATGACCTATGAAAATACAAAGCAAAAAACCACATTTTGTTGCAAAAGTAGAACCACTTCACTATTTTCATTTTCGGATTCGGATCTTACGGTAAAAAACTTATCGGAATCAGTCTTCATTGGTACGGCAACATGAAATCCATGATATTTTGTAAACCTGTGTTATTAATTTTTTTTTAATTAATTAAAATGACCTAGTCGGCAATTAGATTTCAGTTTAATATTAAAAAAAAATTAAACAACTATTGATAACTTGTAAAAATAGAGAACTGAAAAGAGTTGCTCAAAACGTAATAAAAAGCACTAGTTTTATTATTTTATTAAATTTTATTAATTAACAATAATGTACAATTTAAGTAATCTCTCGTTGTTTACTTAGGTCCCAGCATCTCTTCAGGCCTGACCCATTGATTGAATTGTTCCTCTGTTAAGCCATTCTTTAATGCGGATTCTTTCAAGGTCAGCTTTTCCTTGTGAGCTTGCTTGGCAATCTTTGCCGCCTAGGAAAAATATTTGGTGATAAATATTTGGTGAAATGAAAAAAATTCTACTTTAAAAAACCTAAAAATAGTACATACAAATAAATTATTTTGATAAATTAAATTAAATTACCTTGTCGTAACCAATGTGAGGATTAAGAGCAGTAACTAGCATCAGACTTTCATTCATAATTTTCTTAATATTATCGGTATTAGCTTCGATACCAACAATACAATTCTTCGTAAATGCGGCAGAGGAATCTCCTAATAATCGGGCTGATCTCAAAGTATTTGCTACGATTACGGGTTTGAATACATTGAGTTCAAAGTGACCATTGCTTCCGCCAATGGCTGTGGCAACATTGTTTCCCATTACCTGGGCACACACCATTGTTATGGCTTCACATTGAGTTGGGTTTACTTTTCCAGGCATAATTGAACTACCAGGCTCATTTTCTGGAAGGGACAATTCGCCAAGTCCACATCTTGGCCCGCTTCCCAAGAATCTTATGTCGTTAGCTATCTAAAATTAATACATATTTAATTCAATTATTATTTTTTGTTTAGTTTGTGTTGCTTTTCTTATCACTATAAAGGCCGGCGAAAACTGTTTGCAGTTGAGTATTCATAACCTGGGGAAGGGAATTTCGTTTAGACAATTCTAAACAAGACCCAGGGTCCCATCGCTTTAGGCGAATTTGGACCTATCGTGAATTACAATGTTCAAGTTCAGCAGCCACCAATTCTAAATCTTCCTACACCTAGACATAAATTGGACAAACCTTCATTATAGAAACGGCTACAGTGTTCAAAGCTCCATGAACTTCAACGAGAGCATCGTGTGCAGCTAAGGATTCGAATTTGTTGGGTGCGGTGACAAACGGATAACCCGTCAAGCTAGAGATTCTAGCAGCAGCTTTTTCGGCAAATCCTTTTCTAGTATTCAATCCGGTGCCAACAGCCGTGCCCCCAAGAGCCAATTGATAAAGTCTCGGTAAGGTATCTTTGACTCTCGCGATTCCATATTCGATTTGCGTCGCATATCCTGAAAGTGATAATTTTCAAAAATCTAATAAAATGCAAATAAATAACCACCTCATAAGAAATCTTATATACCAGAGAATTCTTGCCCAAGCGTCAATGGAACTGCATCTTGCGTATGAGTCCTTCCAATTTTTATAATGTCTTTCCATTGCTCTGATTTCTGTTTCAAGGCTGCGTGCAATTGCTGCAGACCCGGAAGCAAAGTTTTGTTGATTTCAAGAGCGACTGCGATGTGCATTGCTGTTGGGAAAGTATCATTCGAACTCTGTGACATGTTAACATGATCGTTTGGATGAACTGGATTTTTCGAGCCGAGCTCTCCACCAAGAATTTCAATCGCACGATTCGCTATGACCTGACCAATATTTCCTTTTATCAGCAAATGATAAACAGTTGTAGAAGATTATTAACAATGGTAATGAAGAATCTTTTCTCTCGAATTTTGCGAATTTGATAACAAACCTCATTAGTGTTCATGTTGCTTTGAGTTCCGGAACCAGTCTGCCAAATAACTAGGGGGAAGTGATCGTCGTACAGCTTTCCACTGATTACGTCGTCCGCAGCTTGACTTATGGCATCTGCAACTTTCGCATCCAATCCAAATTCCTTATTTACTTCGGCAGCGGCTTTCTTTAGAATGCCCATTGCCGAGATGACTCCGAGCTGAAAAATATAATTGCATTTTTTTGTACTGGATATTTTAAGATGTTGAATCAGAGTTCTATACTAAACTTTAAAATTCGGTCTCATCATTTTACTTAAGAAATATTATAATTACATAGATATTATTTGAACTCTGTAGTGGTACTCATTTTTTAAGTAGAATTATGGCTACAGAGCTAAAAAATATTTAATCTGATTAGTTATTAATTTCGAAAAAGAGTACCAATACAGAGCAAAAAAATATCTATATAATTTTTCTTGTTGAATAAATTGAAGAGATCGAATTATGAGATTGGAACTTGGACTAAACCCAAATAATTTTATTTACCGGCATGCGTTCAGAGGAATCGCCAATAGGAAAATTCATGACAGATCTTAGGGTTTGTGCTCCATAATATTTATTAGTTGGCACCTTCAATTCTCCAAATGTGTCTCTCTCTAATCTGTAACTTTGGTTACTGTCCTGAAACCAAAGTGGAAAATTTCTAAACTCACTTAAAAAATAATGAAGTACATATCATTAGAATTAGCATTCAGAAAAAATTTTTTTAATCTGACTAACTTTTCAATCAGAAATAATCTGATTATAGTAATAGTACATTTCGATACTAGTGCGCGAATATGATTTTAGTCTTGTGTGAATGTTTGCGCACGAGCGAAGCGAGTGTGAAAAGGTCACACAAGGCTAAAATCGGGAGGACATCAGTTCTACACCGAAATATTGTAATCTTGTAATTTTGTAAGTAAATTATTCCAGCAAAATTAACGATTTGTAAACGGGTACAAACGCTACAAACTTTTCCTAGTCTGTATTACGCTAACTGTCAACGCCACCAATAGTCGGAACTCTGAAATAGCTCTTTCAATAACATGAATTACTCCTATTAAAACTTTTGACTACGCGCGTTTCTAAAAATATTTCCGTGACAATCAAAAATTAATTGTAGTCAATAATATCATAATTGTTACATCTTTCTAAATTTACTGACAAAATTATTTACTTGCAACTTTTAAGATTGCACTTAATTTTGACTGTACCTTCGAGAAAAAAAAGATTTTGCTGTCAATTTAATTGTAAATCAAAAAATAGTATAACAGTATTTTTACCTACAAATTCTAAAGAGTACAACACTGTCAATATATTTATCTGTTTGAAGAGTTTAAAACGTGCTTACGAAAAATTTGTAGCCGTTTACAAATTGTTAATTTTGCTGGAACAATTTTCTTACAAAATTACAAGATTACAATATTTCGGTGTAAAACTGAAGGTAACTCCTAAAATCATATTCTCGCACATGTATCGAATCGTATTTTTTGACAAGACATGTGCGAAGCTTGATTTAGCAAACGCTTTTTTAATCCAGCGTGTGCGAAATCAAATTTCGCGCACGGAGTGTCAAAAAATAAATTTTAAAACAGATATCAGCGAAGCACAAACCATTTTTTTATGTTCAAGAAAAGATGTGCAAGCTTGAGAGAACAAACAAGTTGAATCACTACCAATCCAGTTATGATAAGAAGATAGAATATTCTCAATTTCACACAGAGATAAAATGTGTGTGGCAGGCAGCAGCACACATCAGCAAAAATGTTATGAAAGAAATGTGAAAGGAGAGCCGAGTTGAGATAATTTGCTCTTTCATATAGCTGTTTATTCATGAAATATATAAGATATTTGTATAAAAATTACATAGCTGTCATGGTTATTATATTTTTAAAATGAATATAAAACATTATGTTTTCGAAATTCTTATAATAAAGTAATTAACGTAACGTATATCTTATTGTAAGATATACCAAAATAATTATTCTTATATTGTTAAAAAAACAATATAAACTAAAACATGGAGTTTTTGAAAATGTGAAATGTTTTCGAATAAAATTCGGGCCATTTATACCTAAAACGATTACACAATTATATTATTAAATAATTTCATATTTTGTTAATCTAAAATAAGTGTTGATTTCTAAAGCCAAAACTAAAATAAATTCAAGTTTTTTTACAAAAATAATAGTATTATAATTTTTAATTACCCCAAACAAAAAACCTTTTAATATTTTCTTATACAAACATCCGAATTAATAAAGATTTGAATTATATCTTTTTAACCAAAATATGCAATTTGAAATATTTTATAAAAAATATAACACGTCTATTTTTGGCATTTCACATGATTATGTAAAGGTAGCAAAAAATGTGTTTGAAACTTTTATTCACAAAAAATATATCTAAAATTTGTTTCGAAAAACTGGCACATGTTTCTCGCTTCTCTAAATGAAGGTTTTTGACCCAAATGTGATTCTTTTGTGTGAAAAAAACAAGAGATTTAAAAAAAAAATCATTACCTTTGCAAAATTACGAATTTTCGATTCTGACATAGCCAACCTCTTAGTTAAAAAATTGGAAACTTCTTTTGTTTGTCGAAAATGACTGCCTACTACGACTTGGAATCGCAAAGCGTTGAAAGCCATTTTATCAACAATTCAATTTTTTCCAAATTTTAACAATATAATTTTTTTACAAAGTCAAAAATGGCGTCTGCTGACCATAGAGCATCGACATACATATAGAAATGGACCCATCGACATATACAGGGATGGGATGTGACGCGTCACTCGAGGTTTTCGACATATTACCATAGAGATATTATAGATAGAGGAGGCATGCCTATAAGTGGGAACGTGG
>CAJFCP010025473.1:25918-37926 GCA_904066005.1 Synergus itoensis
TTGGCCCCTACCGCCGACAACGTTTTTGGGCTCACGGCTGCCTTACCCCCACCACCGGAGTTGGATGTCCTTATTAGAGTGTTCTTGTCTCAGCGTGATTTACTTGCGATGCGTGTATTTTATGTTTATGTGTGCGTAATATGCATATAAGTTAAGGTTGAGATAGTATAGTTACCTCTGCGAATGTATGTTCATAATGTGTGTATTTATTATTCTTTCTCTTTTCTTATTTTCGTCTGTTTTCGTCTATATTATTCTTTTCGAGTGACTCATAATTTTTAGTATAGACTTTAGCAAATTTCAGAATCCTTTATACTACTTTCTAATATAAATACCCGATTTCCCTAAATCGTAAAAGATTATACTAAATTCTAATATCGATTTTAACGTATTCTGGTATATAATTTCTTTCAGTGTATCACATGTCCTTAATGAGAGTCAAATTCGTATAAAATTTTAAAAATTCAATGTCAAACAATTGAATAATTTACAAAATATAATTTTAAAAAGCTGTGATACCAATAACAAAAATTTAAAAACATATCAATATAAAAGACTCCTATCAATACCATTTAATACGTAGGTTGTTGTTGTTGTGATATAGATAGTGCTCCTTAAGGGCATGTGATACTTTACCATAAGAGTAATTTAGTTCATCCAATTATACATTCATAATAATAAATATTTTTAGCTAATAAGAGTCAATAACCCTTCGTCTCTATGAGAGGAAGGTTTATTGACTCTTATTAGCTAAAAATATTTATTATTATGAATGTATAATTGGGTAAACTAAATTGCTCTTATGATAAAGTATCACATGCCCTTAATAGCATTTATTTATTTATTTATTTATTGCTCGAAAACATAATATAGTGTCATTTTATAAATTTAAAAATTATAAAGAAATGCAAAGAAACATGGCAATATTACGGAAGTATAGCATTTGTCACTAGATTTTTGCACGCATTCAATGTAAAATCCTAGTAACAAATGTTAAGGCATACACGGAAAAAATATGTCCTGTGAAAAGTGTAGAATTAGTCTAGGAGTTTTGGACGGGTATCAAAATGTTGGAGATATTGAATGACTTTTAATAAAAGATTTCAAACTTTTCAGTACTAAATGCAAATGAGTCTTATAATTTTCGATATAATAGTCTAGGAAAACTAGTTTTGTATTTACTATACAAAATTAAAGTAAAAAGCCAAGTTCAGTTCACGACGAATTGTAAAAAGTTGTGAATGTTTTTAATTCACTTCGAGAGAATATGTATAAGTTCCTAAAGTGAAAAATAGCGCGCTGGTATTACAGAAAGTCCTGGAAAATCTAGGAAAATATATCTGCGGTGAAAATTTGGCTAGTTAGTATATAAGGACCATTTCGACCGGTATACTCAGCGTGCGATATTCTGCGTTAGAGAATTGTGTTGTATGTAGTAGTGTTAAGTTAGGTATAGAATTAGGTTTGTGTGTATTAGATAAGTGACGAATACGTTTTTCGTGTGTGTGATATGAACTTGGACACAAAAGACTATAAGTCTGATGTCGGCTTCGCTTTTTTTTATTTTGTTTTAGAACCCTTCATATTTTCCTAGACTGTCCAGGACTTTATGTAGTTCTTTTTTGCACTTAGTATTGAAATGTCTTGTAAATATTCAAAGAAGGAGGTTTTCAATTTTTACAACATTTTGGTACCCGTCCAAGATTCCCAGACTGAGTTCTACACTTTTTATAGGACATATTTTTTCCGTGTACATGACGAATACTGTACAGCATCCTGACAACATCATTAGTTTTTACTTTTTTTCTATTGACTGCTGGTTTATTCAGCTTCCAATTTAATTTATAAATATTAAACGCCGGTAAGACCCTAATCTTTTATTTTTATCGACACAACGAAGGTTCATTCTACATATTTTCGAAGAGAAATCTCCAGCTTATGTGATTCTGATAGGTTAGCTCCATTCTCCATAAGACACAATATTAATGTAAAAGCTTATATTTTCCATACCAGGCGTTAAAAAATTCTTATATTTATCAAAATGACACGGAATTAATATATGTAACTTCCACATACTCAAAGGGCATTAAAAATCTTGGATTTTACCTATAGCATCTTTCTCCTTACTGATTTATTTTTGCAAAAATGTATTCAAGTTTTAGTTTTTGAGTTATAAAATGATTCAAACTGAACTAGTCAGGGGAGCCGTGTAAAGAATATGTAGTGCGTGCGTGAGCACTAATGCAAGGCCCACTAACTGTGTTAGTGCCGACAAGAGAGGTTTAATCATTTTATTATAATTCAAAAACTAAAGCTTGAATACATTTTTGCAAAAGAAAATTTCGGGTTATTTTCTTTACATACAGCCATATAAGTTCGGACAATTAGACCTAGTTAGACCCTATATAAAATCGACCATCAAATTAAAGTCGGGCTATTTTTTTCGGGTTTCTTTTTTTCTTTGAAAAACCGGCCTACTATACTACCTATCTATACAGTTTTCAGTGTACAACATTTTCAGTGTACAACATAAATTTTGAACAGTGTGTGTAAAACTTGAATGCTTCATTCAACTAACGTGGTTCAAGTTTTTCCTTTCAGTGAATTCTTTTTCACCTGGGGCACATTTATTCCTGCAGCCGGCTCTGCATTTGTGTTTTGGCGAAGCGATTGCGCGCGATTCTGTTCAATTGGCAGTGGGGAAAGAGTTGTGGCGTTTCCCCCACTTCATGACCTTTCATTGGCTCCTTCGGCTATATTCAGTTTAGCAATTGGCACATTTTGCTGTGACTATGCTGTTAAGCTGTGCATGCATACATGCATAGTACATACTGCATTCGCTCGCTGCCTTCAAAACGTCATGTATCATAGCATCGTTGTTCAATCTTCAATGTAACATTCCATTCGAGTAGTAAATTCTCTTTGGTCACAATCGGACTTGACAAAAACACAATAGAAAATAGAAGAATAGAACCAATTGTTTCGTATGATTTCTGTCACGATAATCTGCACGACTATAGTTTGAAGGAATTTAGAAGTTCGTAGAACGAGTCAGAGCATTCAGTATATAATGCGAGTCATGACTAAAAATTTAACGTTCCGATCATGCTGGAAATCAAATAGAACAATTGTTAAGAGTTAATCCTAATAATTAGAGAGTTTTTCGTTTTTATAGAATCAGAGAGAGCATTATAACAGAAACAGCTGGTTACTTGGTAGATACAAGAATTTGTAAAATGAGGCATTTGCCCAGTTTTGAGGGAATAATAAAAAAGTAGCAGAAAATATGATACAAATCAATATCATGGATGGGCCGAAGGGATTTCAATTTTTTTTTTATAAATTGTTATTAATAAGGAGATAGAGTTGAGTGTTGAAATGTGTATCCATGTCAGAAAATTGCGTCAGTTATAGAAAGTTTTTCCTCGTTTTCTTTGCCTTCTAAACGTGATATTCTGTTGCGAGGTCTCGGCGGCTTTCCACGTGACAACGTGACACTTTTCGAGACATTTTACGACTCGTGTAAAACAGTCACGTGATCAGCTGCGAAGGCGCCACTGTTTGTGCTGTAGATTGTAGATAAATTTTGCTTCTCATGCAATCCCATAATTTACTTCTCAGGAGTGATTTGTCTGTTTTGTTAGAGTTTCTTCAAATGGAGCGTTTTTATTGTGATTTTGCTGAGTTGCCATTGCTTTATTTTATAAATTCTTTGAGCAACTTACTCCATATGCAGACCACATTGTTTAAATCACTTCCAATCAGATGCACATTTCGTCAACTGTTAACTATGTTTTTTTCTTTTGGCGGGATTCAATTTTTTTCTTGGAAGTATCCGTATTTGATGAACAATTACATTATATTACATGATTACATGATGAGTGGAAAATTATTATTTATATGTATTTTTAAGTAAAATGTTTCGGACACAAAACTATTCAAAGCTGGTGATGTTAAAAATGTTTTATTTTGTAATTTTAACACTTTTCTTATACCAGTGGCGGATCCGCCGATATGGGCAAGGTGAGCATGCCCACAACCTAAATTTAGGTTAATAGACTGGACATTTTAAGTTTTGACCAGCCTTATGCATCGCCCATGATTTTCGGGTAGCCGTGCCCACAATCTTTTTCGAGGTCTGGACCGCGCCTGTCTTATACAAGGATGTATAATAGATTTACATAATGGTTTTTTTTTCCAAGGAGCTGGCTTCTTGACTTTATTCACTGAAATGAAATTTGATCCAAATTACAAATTTAATTTCAAGGTTATTAATTATTAGTCTCGCTTAATGCATATCACTAAGAAAAATGTTTCTAATTATGGAATTTTCACCTTTTGTCAGGAAAAATCTGGAAATTACCATAAGAGCAAATTTAGTTTCCCCGACTTTATTATTGCGAACGTAAAGTTGGGGAAACTTTAAGCAAAACAACAATAAACTATTATTTTGTCATGATTTAGAGTACTAAACATGGTATTGTAAATTTAGAATATGTGGTCAGTCGAAATCTAAAATAAACACAAAAAGAGATATCAAAGAACAAAGAACATTTTTGAATCAAGGTGTATTAAAAGCGAGATAATTGAGCAATATTTGTAGGAATTTCGAAAATATAAAATCGACCCGGGAGGCGAATGGAGGCAAAGGGTACGACGACGGCCGGCTACTTACTTTTGAAATGTACGCGGTCCGAATTTTCGATATGTAATGAAATACGGGTACTGAGCCGAGCTCCGACTTTCGACGGAAATGGCCGAACGCTTGCCGCGCCACGAAAGAACGCTGAGCAGCAGGCTGCTGAGCTGCTGTGTAGACGCGAAATCCCGAAATCCGACGAAAAGAGACGTCGATCCTCAAGCTCGGTTTGATTTCCTTCAAATCAATTTCCTTCAATTCGAAAAAATTTTCATTTAAAGAATTGCCGCGCCAATCTTTCAGATTCCTCGGACTGTGCAACTACAGTGCAACTCAATATCCTGAAGTGAATCTAAAGTGACTCTGCTCGCGCACAAGTGAGATTCGAGCCGATGAGCGTCGAAACGACGATGAAAAATGCTGAAAGAGCATTGAATCGGCTCATTCTCGCCGTTGAATAAGGACGTTCTTGTTTGTCCAACGGACAGAAATTTCTCCACGTTCTCTTCGATAGGTCGCCAGAAAAATGTTTTCGGAAATGTGTGATCGTGTCCGATGGGCGTAGTAGTGTACTAGTGGCTAGTGCTGTAGTGGTTTTTTTTTTTTAGTGTATATAACCGCGACGTACCGTATGAAGTGTGCAAGCCAACATGCACACACACACCTAACCGTAAGCATCAAGCGCGTGTAAAATCGTATATGACGCGTGTTGTGTATTATTCTCGTGGTCGGGATGCATCGAGTAAACTTATGGGATCATATTCTACCTAGGATAGGATATTCCTCTCAACCATCGGACCATGTCAGTTGAGTCCTATAGCAAGTCCTAGTACGTATCCACAGTGTTCGCTCCTTTACGTCAATATTGCTGTATTTTCACTCGTCACGATTTCACCTCCTCCAATCCCCGTTCAAAAACTTTTAGTTTTTATATCATTCAAATATACTGGCTTCACTAAAACTTTATATGCATTATTGTCCCTTCACTTCAGTCAGAGAAAATATTCTTTTTCAAAAATCTAAGACATTTTTTAATTAGGGAAATTAAATATATATTTTTTTTTAATTTAGAGGTTAAGGATACATTTTCATTGGTAATTTAAAATTTTATACACGAAACTATTTTTTAAAACGATTTTGTATCTACATGCATTATTATTTTATTAGGTTTTGTGGTAACTGAAATGCAATGGGCATAAAGCCAGTAATAATGTAGATACAAACTCGATGTGAAAAAAAATTATATATATATATATCACTAAAATCTTTACAATTTTGTTTTGTGTTTTTATTTACAGCATTTTTATTAACTAGATGTATATTTTTAAAATTAAGATATTAAACAAATAATTGATACATATTCTGATCATGTTTTTTTCTCTATGATTTGAATTTTGTGTATTCATACGGCTAACTGAAAATCTAATGTGTATAGAGATTTTTTAACAAAATAGTTAAATCACAATACTTAAAAAATACTTACGAATTCCAGCGACGCACGCATGACTTTTAGTACTTTTAAATACCTACATTCACATTTTAAACAATATTATCGTAACCCCTATAGGACTTCCATAATGCAATAGGGGTGCTTAAAATTTCATCATTTATATATAAAACAATTGAGAGCAAGTGGTAATTACCATAAGAGCAAATTTAGTTTCGACAACTTTACATTCGTTATATAAAATATATTTTAATAAAACTAGGACATTTACCTTCGTTTCGTACAGACAAAGGTAAATGGTCTAGTTTTAGTGAAAAATATTTATTATTTCATGCGTAAAGTTGTCGAAACTATATTGCTCTTATGCCCTTAAATCTTTGTTTGAAGAAGCTCCGTTTCAAAAATTAAATTTGTTAATGTACAAATGGAAACTTCGGGGCCAAGACATTTCTTTTACAATGAAAAAAGAAAAAAATACTTTTCAAAAAGAAGATTATTGGTTTGTGTTACATACTTTAGGAAAAATTGTTTTAACATTCAATAATAAACAAAAAAAAAATTAATTTTACTGAAGATTTTAACAATTTTTTTTTAATTTACATTTCAGAGGATTAATTTATAAAAAAATACTTGTTTTAATTTAGAGAATAATTGTCAGTCATCAACTTGAGTTGAAATGCTGTGACTATCAAATAACTTCTTCACAGGCTACAATTCTGCAGGTACTGCATTTTATAACAGGAGGGAAATTTCTCTTGCTACATACACAATTCTATCATTTATTCATCTATGTTTCAAAAACAGTTTTTCAATATCTTCACAAATCCTGATTATAGATATTCATTTTGTTAGAAAAAAATGCAATGTTTCATCAACTTTTAACGCTAGAAGAAATGTTTTTTGTATAAAAATGTATCACTTCCACATAGAAAAAAAGTCTAATTTTTAATATGACTTGTTTATATTACAATTTAATTTAAACCTGTTAAACTTAAGACTAGTCTTAAGGGCATGTGACTCTTTACCATAAGAGCAATTTAGTTTACCCAATTATACATTCATAATAATAAATATTTTTAGCTAATAAGAGTCAATAAACCTTCCTCTCATGTAGACGCAGGTTTATTGACTCTTATTAGCTAAAAATATTTATTATTATGAATGTATAATTGGGTAAACTAAATTGCTCTTATGGTAAAGTATCACATGCCCTTAACCCAATTCTTTATCTTAAAACAAGATCGATGTCCTTAATTTCAGTCAAATTTCTATGTTTAGATTTTCTCTAGATTGTATATATTGGCGAGTTAATGTAGTTTATATGAGATTAATCTGTTTATACACTGTAAAAAATTTTTCTTGTAACTTTACCGCCACGTTTTGTAATTATACCAAAACTTGTAAAATTACTCCTTTCAGAGTAGTGAACTTACTAATTTGAAAAGGAAAAACATCACTTCCAATTTAGTAGTTTTACAAGATTTTGTGAATTTACCTTTCTGAAAGTAGGTAATAATTGGACTTTCGACAACCTGAACGAAAAATAAAATTCATTATAAAATTAAAAATGATTAGTGATAGCCCTAAAAGATTGAACGACCGTCATTTTGATACTGAAATTTCTTCCGAAAAGAAACGTTATTTTCTTCAAAACTACAGTGATTTTTTTTTAAATTTCAGGAATTATCTGGCCAAAATAGTAACGATAGTTCGAATGGACCTGCTGGTCCAGGAACTCCAAACTCCCAGGGGATGAGGCCTACCCCTTCGCCTACAGGGTCCACAGGTTCTCGCTCGATGTCCCCTGCTGTTGGTCAGTATTTTCGTCTAAAATTTTTGAAGAAATCAAGTAATTTAAATAAATAAATAAAAGTTAGCGCAATTACTTTATTTTGAATGATCTCTATTAATTGTTGGATTATCTGCAGGTCAGCAAAACGTTCAGATGCCTCCACGGCCGTCAAGCAGTCAGTCAGATGGAAGTGGACCAGCACGAATGAGTCACTCCCCCATGGCAACTCAAGGTATTAAAGTTGAAACTAACCTTCCGCTATCATTATTTTATTAAATCTCGCACCAATAATCATTAATATGGTTAATTCTTTGTCAGGAGGATATCAACAACCCTTAGGTCCCTCTCCGCACATGCACAGTTACAAAATGAATAGCAGCGGTCCTGGTGTAGTTCAACCTGGACCTGGACCAACCGGGCTTGGCGGTATTAACCCAATGGGTAGTGGAATGGGATACGCAGCGGGTGGAGCTGCCGGGAATCCACCTGGTGGTTATCCTGGCCAGGGTACTTATCCGCCTCCTCGGCCGCACATGCAATTTCCACAGGGTTACCCGCCACCTACAAACTCGCAACCGCCGCCAAACAATCAATACCAACCTGCTAGATCCAACAACATGGTGCAATACCCCCCTTATACGGTAAATTTTCTGCATTTTGTAAAATTGTTTTTTAACAGGTACGGTGCTAACTTGGCGAAACCTATTTAAAAATTTTAACCCTTTATTGTGTAATATGAGTAAATAACAGTAACTCGGCAATAATAATAAATTTTACATCGCACTTATTCATTAATTAAATTACATTTATGTAACGTTTGTTTCCTAGAAAAAACTCAACACTACACAAATTTTGTCTTCTAAATTATTTATCAGGTTGACAAGGTAAATAAATTGACAACAGAAGAAGAAGATAATTATTATGATTATCTTATGAAGATAAGAGCATTAGAGCAAGACATTGAAATTCAGTCATCTTCCTTCACTTGTTTTTAAAAATTCATTATTCGCTTATCTCAACCATCTCAACGGAACCAAGTAATCAATTTAGTCTAAATAAAAAAAATTTGAGATCCCAGAATTATAACTTTGTTAATCCTTGCTTGACACACTGGGGTACAAATCACCCCAAGCCCACTTTTCTTAATTTCATTTTTTTTCAACTTTAGTTAATTTTACTTTTTGTCCATATAATCTATATAACTTTAAAATTTAAGCTCATAAGAAGTTCTAAAAAAAATTGTCAAGTTAAAATAATTAATAACTTATTTGCTATAACAATTTTTATTGCTGGGGTACGATGCACTCCAGTTTGTCAAGTAACGGTTAAAAACATTTGTTAAAGTGAATTATATCTAAATTCGAATTTGGAACTGCGATAGATGTTTTACGTTCTCTGGTATTGTATTGCAGCATAAAATGGGATTCAATAGCGTGTCACCTGGCATGCCTCCGAGTCCCGGACCACCTCAAGTCTACGGTACAAGTGGAGCTGGAAGTATGGTACCCCCAGGTGCTCCAGGAATCACAGGCATAGGTAATATGGGCCCACCGACAAGTTCTATGGGTCCGCCGCCACCTTCCCCCAACCACGTAAGCAATCAGCCACCACCAAATGCAGCAGTGCCACATCCGCATCCCCCTTCAGCCACACCTCCGCTTAACCACGAGGGAAGCCCCATGCCACCGCCGAGTACTACTCCGAATTCGCATCCCGCACCCGTACCTACTCCCACCAGCCATAGTTCTGCCGATCTCACTACGGAAACGTCGAACGACAGTGGAATTACCACCACTGCCTCAGGTGAATTCTTATACCCGATTTTTTTTTTTATAGACTCCCCGCTGAAAACTTAAATGCATTAAGATTTTTCAAAATTTTGTAATGCTATTGTCCCAGTAAGAAAAGTAGTTAATACATTTTGGATAAGTACATAGTCCGACTTCCTGGTGCGACTTTGTAAATACTTTTTTTTTTTATTCAATATGATTCTGAAAGTTTTCAATTTAGATAAACAAATAAATAGACAAATAATATTTATTCTTTCTATTCTAAATATGTTTAAGGGTATGCGTTACTTACCGTATGAGTAAATTTAGGTAACCCAATTTTTTTTTCTCGCAATTTTTTCTTTTTTCTTTAAAAAAAAACGAGGTTATTCAAATTTACTCATATGGTAATTACCACACGCCCTTAAATGCTTTTTTTGGTTGCATATTTATTAATTTTTTCTATAGGTACTACATCTATTAATGTCACATCAACTTCAAGCGGAACTGTAACATCTGTGATAACGACAGGTCCCGATGGCACTTCCCTGGACGAAGGTTCCCAGCAATCCACGTTATCGAATGCATCTGCTGGTTAGTATTTCTTCAAATTTTTTATCAATACGTTTATTCTAAGTAGATTTTTGTACTGAAGTAAATGTCAAGCCTTGCATTTACTACTCACAACACTTTAGATGAAGGTTTCGATAGAAAAAACATATGTCTAATTGTAAGTAGAGAAACGACCACATTCTCAAATAATTTAATTTTATACTAATGCCCCTATCACTCAGTTTTTACAAGAACCTCGAGGGACGAGAGAAACGCTAGCGTAACTCTAGTCAGGAGCGATTTGAGACAAAAATTTTCAAATAACACTTCTATTATCCTCAAATTCATTATGAAAATTCATTAATTACGTTTCTAATTCGTAGACAAAATTTTTCTTTTAAATGTGATGGATCCAAGTTCTATCTCAAAAATTAATTTTCTCATTTTGCTCAATAAACATAATTAGATATTTTTCACTTTATAATGCTATTCATTTTTAAAATAGAATAACCATCTATAGAGCGAAAAATATGTTTACTTTTAATACTTTTTACGTAATACTTTTTTTTTTTACATATGAAACGCTCGAATTCAATTTCTAATGGTTTCTGTGAAGCGGAACATTTTTACAAGACAGTATATTAAATTATACATCAACTAATGCAATCACAGCAATTTAAATGTAAGCACCTCTCTTATTTCAATTTTTCAATGCAGCATCTGGAGAAGACCCAGCTTTTACACCAAAGGTCCGAAAAGAGATGCTAGGTGGATATCACAGTCATCCAACCACGCCGCAAAGCACAGTTCCATCTCCTGGTGCCGCAAGCATCAATTCTATTCACGAGGAATATCCGGACATGAATAGTCCAGGCTGGCCGCGCACACCTGCAAGTCCTGTATGTATCTTTCAATTGAATTAGAGAAATTTCTCGATTTTAAATTTATACACGCATGTCATAATTTTCACGTGAGTTAGTGTGTGTTTCGAGTACTGACCAATCGTGGAGACACTTTAGGGTCGTCCAACTTTCAGAGTAAAAATCATTTTGCAAGATCAAGACGCATAATAGCTTAAAGAAGAATGACCCATACAATATGATCCAAAACTTTATGACTCTGACACATTTTGTAATTTTAGAGGAAAGTCATTGAACTCTGCATTAAATTACGCATTTTGAATTACAGAAAGAAACATATCTAGCACTGTTGTGCCCTTCAAAATTAAAAAATAATATTGTTGGATAACCCTAAAATATTTGAATCAGTACTTTTATATAATCACCTAAATTTCTCATTTTTTTCCGTTTTTTTTACAGGTATTTAACAGTCATGTGCCTCAAGACCCTTACAGATCTAAGGTTATTGTTTTTTTTTTATGTACAACCTCTCGCTAGAATTGACGCTACTAGCAGCTTTTATTTTTCCAAACTTTTTAAAAATAACTTAATATTTTATTATACCTATTGTGTAAAAACATATTAATTCTATTAAATGATGCATCCTTGCGGAGAAAATTAAACTATGCATGCTTTTTTTTTCTTTTTTTTTTATGTGGGGTCTTTAATTGCCTCAAATTTTATTGAGTTAATATTATTTTCTTGATTTTTTTTTCATTGTGACTACGATAGGATTATTGGATGACTTAAAGCAATTGAATTTTTCAATATTACACTCGACTTCCGCAATAGTCACCACCGCAATAGTCACAATTTCGCAATAATCACCAATTTCCTTCCGCAATAGTCACCAGCTGTTCTCTCAATTGCCGCTTGATACAACTGCACATGCGCTGCGCTCGGCATCTGA
>CAJFCP010025473.1:50998-69245 GCA_904066005.1 Synergus itoensis
CTTCATAATAGTCGCCACAATCACGTATATTGTTCT
The DNA here is from genome assembly GCA_904066005.1 of Synergus itoensis. Taxonomy (NCBI): domain Eukaryota; kingdom Metazoa; phylum Arthropoda; class Insecta; order Hymenoptera; family Cynipidae; genus Synergus; species Synergus itoensis. The sequence goes on from CAJFCP010025473.1 coordinate 51,035, forward strand.
GTTAATTAAAATCTTGGTTTTAAAAACCACATATTAGTAGTTGTATCATATTTTACTATTTCTGTGGTTATCACAACCATAGAGTTTTTTTTCATGTACTAGAAAGAAATTAAATCCGGTAGCTGCTTGCTTCAATTTGGAATTGTACACTAATGCAATTTTTAGTTGAAAATATTAAATAAAGATTAAAAAATGCTCAGCATCCAAAGCTTGAATTATTGTTACTACATTTTTGTGACTAGTGGCCAAACAGTGAATTTAAAATATAGAGTGAAATACTAATTTAAAAATGATCATTGAAAAAGAAACTTGAACAATATTTTACAAAGTTATTCAAATCGATATTTATAGAAACTTTACTTCTTCGCAAATACGTTTCTTGATCTTGTTTTCTTCTCTTTTGAGGTAAATAACGTTTTTTACTCAAACGCGTTTTTAAAAATTTTTTAATTTCTCAACTTTATGGCAAAAACGCACCAAGTTTAATTTTGTTATTATTTTGGAATTTCCGCTGTGGAAATTTAATTCTTTAATTTGTAGATAGTTATTTAAGAAATAATTGTAAGTAAAGTGTAAATTTGCTGCATAAAATATAATTAATGCTGAACTTTGGTCATTTACCTTTAAAAATAAATCTTCCACTTTTAAAAGTTTTACAAAAATTAAAGAAGTAGCGTTATAACTCACTTTGAAAAGTGTTTTATTGTTGGTCCTTTAATTGATTTTTATAAGCAATTTGATTAGATTGAAGAAGAAAAATAAACAAAACTAATACTTTAAGCAAGATGATTAAAAATATATTTTAGTGTCAATGAAGGACTCGATAAATTCATTTTATATAGCTCATCTTATAGTGTCGTAAAATTTAAAAGTATGTTTTACGTAATTGTATAAGATTTGAAAATATTTTTGTAGAAATTTCGTCAAATATTTGTAAATTTAAGCTTCGCAGCTTAATTTTTACATATATGTATGTATATGTAACGAAATCATACCTTATTAATGTGAAGTGCAAGTTTGTTGCCATTAACAATAGGTGGTTCGGAAAGTTGATTGATATCAATGCTCCATTCTACAGTCCAAGGTTCCCCTATACTTCTGTGTTCAATCAGAAATATCCTCCTAAAAGATTTTCAAAACATTTCGTTACACTCATTTTTCTTAGAAAAGGCTACCTCTCTCTTGACAAAAAATATTTTAGAAAAAAAAATAAAGCCAAAAGTAAGGGAAGAAAAAATACCGAGTGAGCACAAAGTGTCCCAAGACGTTTTTAAAACGTCCTAAGTCAAGCTGAATAACGTTCTTAAGGCGTACGTACAATGTTCTACAAGCATTTTCAGGGCGTTATAATTACGTCTTTAAATTTTGTGGCTACAGGACGATTTAATCAGAGATGATTTAATATATAGTACATTAAGATACGTGTGACTTAAGGACATGTGATACTTTACCATAAGAGCAATTTAGTTTCCGCAACTTTATGTTCGCAATAATAAATATTTTTCACTAAAACTAGGCCATTTACCTCCATTTAATACAGACGAAGGTAAATGGCTTAGTTTTAGTGAAAAATATTTATTATTGCGAACATAAAGTTGCATTTTGGTACGGCATGTAGTTAGCATATAAATTATAATATATATAAATTCACGCCGTGCCAGTTGGGGCGTGGGCTACTTAAGTCACGAGTATCGTATACTATTTTATAGCACATGTGACATAAATCCGCCCAAACTTTTAATTTTTATGTGAGAGGGGTGGCTTGAGGCGGGGAAAGTTAAAAAAATAAAATAATAATAATAATTTCGTGTCATTTCAGCTGGTATATGAGGTCTCGAAAGTTATTATTTTTAAAGTTACCTGTATTTTATGATCAAGAGCTTGGATTATATGTTCCAAATGTAATAGATAAAAAAATTAATATTTTGTTCCTTTGTGAGAATTGTGGTAACAGTACCGAGTTTGAAAATAAATAATTCTTATCTTTTATTCTTTCCCAAATGGTATTATTTGTAGCATTATAATTATAATGTATAACTTTATAATTGATAGCTTAAATTTTTGTATTTTTAATTTGTAACTGTGTTGTCATCACATTACAATTTTGAACATTAATTTATTATGATAAATATGTTCTTTAAATTTTCATACAATTTTTCAAGGAACTTAACAGTTTCCTTAGATGTACACAAGAAACTAATATTAATAAAGAAATAAAAACATTAATAATTGATCTTTGAAGTTAATTTTCAACATTTAAATAACCGGTGATACTACTACTACTCTGAAATTGGTTGAAAGTACCCTATAATAACGTGCTGAAAACGGCCATTTATGTCACAGTGTGCTATAAAAAGTAATAAAGCAGCGTTAAAAATATTTTTAATATAGCAAATCAGCGAAGGATGTTGATAATTGGTATTAAATTAAACTATTTTTCAATAGAAAGATGGAATTACCTTAAAGATATGAGAGCGACGTGCTTTCCATCGTTAGAAAGCGCTGAATGTGCCCAGTAAGAGTCTTTACGAGAGTAACAGTTTTTATTTATTACATTCAGTAAATGTAAGCCCTTCGCTTTGTGATATGAGTAGAGTTCTGCGCCCTAAAAAATGTAAGTTGTGATAATTTTTAAATTATTGAAGATTTCATTTGAAATTCACGATATTATGACTGGGGAAAATTACATAAAAATCTAAATCAGAATTGCTTTAATTTTAATTACCGAATAAGGATCGATGTATCGTGGTAAACGCGCTCTTGCCACAAATTTGTAGCCTATTTCCTGAGCTCTGAAACAAAAATTAATAGACATAACTTATAACGGTCGATAAGATATAAATTTTTGTACCAATTAAAAATACCTTTTAATTGTATCCGTGATTAGTCCTGGATAAGTTTGAAAAGCCTTGCCTTCTTTCTTTGTAAGCCTTAGTAAACCTTTCCCAACTGATTTAAAAAAGTACCTTAACTCCTCTTGATGAGTATCTGAAGTGTTACAATTACGAGATCAATTTTAGCATTAAAAATCTTTTATCATTAGTATTACTCACTGTCCGTTGGCTTTATGATTAAGCCCGAAAGCTGCAGTTCCATATCGACTGAGAAGGAATTGTTGATCAAAAGGACCGGCAATGATTCATCCATATTTTCGACGTACGTATTCACTGTCTTTAATTAAACGTTCATAAAATATATACTTTTTTTAGGTACAGATATACACATATACATAGGAAAGCGGTGTGGACACTAATTGGAAAGGTTTACATGGATATGAACAAAATATTTGGAAGCAAAAAATCCCATAAGAATTGACATTAAAAATATGTATAACGGCTTTTTTAAATCATATCACACAAAATTGAAAATTCTTACCTTCACGGAAAGATCGTTGCTTTCTGTATCCTGAAAAGTAAAATGAGTAGTCTGCATTGTATCCAAAGTAGAATATCCCAGAAGGCACGAAATATCGTAGCTTAATTTTTCTGCGAATTCGTCCTCGCAAATCATTATCTTTAAAAATAAAAAACCAGATGAAAAACATTTTTTTTTTTTTTTTTTTTTTAACCCTTGCTTGCCACACATGGATCCAAAGGACCCAGACGTTTTTTGTCGTCAAATTTTAAAGTACCGAAACGTGAAGGAAATCGCTTTAAATCAATATTTGTCAATAATTCGAGACAAACCAATTGTCAAAGAAAAATATCCAATAATTAATTTTTTATTACAGTTTTTATGGCTGGGGTGGTCGACACCCCAGTTTGGCAAGCGTTTTACTCCGTGAAGGTGTGGCAAGTAAGGGTTAAAGAAACATTTCAGATATCCTTCGAACTGACACAGGTTTTTAAGTAAATTTCTTTGGGAAGGTCACTCACCGAATTGGATTCATAGCTGCTTTCTTCGGATGATTTAAAATTATATCCGTACGGGTTTCCTAAGACAGTAACTGACAGTATCAGGACATTGAATTGTTGCAAGATTTTTCCAGTATAATAATGCCAGATATTCAAAAAGCATTTCTTGTTATTTATTTTCAGACAGTCTGTTTCATAGGCTGGCAATCTGAAAAATTAATTTAAAACGTTTTTTTTTTCTGTCTCAGTCTCAGAAAAGTACTTTGAATATCAACATTTTGAAGAAGTAAACCTAAATTCTGCACTTTTCTCAAAAGCTCCTCTGCAAGCATAATCATACATGCACCTCACAAAAGTACAGTATTCAGATACTTCATTAGATTGATTGACATTGATACTATTTGCGTTCGCTAAGAGCTTGAGATGTATTGTAATCGGTGAAATATAGAGATGCTCAATAATATCACTCTTTTGCTTTTCCAAGTTCTGAAATAGAAAATATATTTTGTAGAGCGAATAAAATAAGTACATATCGATTTCTATAATAATATTCGTTCAATAAAAAGGAGAAATTGAATCTTGGGGTTGGAACTAGAGCCCAACAATCTTAAAGACAATTTAGTTATATGGTTTCTATACTATAAATATGCATATAATCAAATATTCTAACCTTTTCTTTGGTATAAAAAGAAGTTACGTGAATAGTGGTGAGATCCTTTCGCAATCTAACAGCAATAGAATGTTTCGTTTCCAATCTTTTTGGAAAAAGATTATTTATCAAGCATATCAAAAAGTCCTCTTGCAGATTCAAGCTGAATTCTCTAACAATTAAACTTACTTCTCTGAAAGGAAAGGGTACATTATTTTTTGCATTTTATACATTACATATTATAAAGTTTAATTTTACATACTTAAAAACTTTGCATGTAGTTTTGTATTGTTTCAAACAACAAAACTCAACAAAGTGTTTTAGCTTTCGGTTCTCCATTACATGCGTCAGAGACTTTTGTAATGATGTGTGCAACATCACTGGAAACGAGACTTGTTGCAGCTGATTATCAATCTAAAATAAAAATAAAAAAAAAATGTTTAATATGCAATTTTTTGTAGCCAGATATATTTTTAATTATCTTTTAATTATGCATTATCTTATTTTCAAGATTTGTACCTGCATTCTGTGAAAATTTCCTTGAAGATAGGTGAAGGTCGCGGAGTTTCTATAATGCAGCCAAATTCCTGGAGAGTACGTTCTTCGAAGTTTGCCAAAAAAGGGCTTGGTCATGTACATTTTTGAAAGATCAATCTGCAATTATGAAAAAAGAAAGGTAAAATCAGAATTCATAAATGAGAAATATGAGTTAAAGGATCAGGGTAAAAGGAATATACATAAATATATTAAATATATTTGTTGATAATGAAACACATATATTACAAATTTAAACTCACGTCGATAAAGTTTTCAAATTGGACTTTCTTTGCGCTATTGATATATTTATTTTCAATCCAGGCGCTTAATTCGAGTGTCAGGGATTTCCACTTTTGCCCGATGAAGACCTCCCAATGGGCTGCAGAATCCATTATACTGGCGTATGCAAGTTCTCTGCATTCCTCGTTCGAATTTGCCACCTTTGAAGAAAAATGATTTTTACTAATGTACACCAGAATTTAAGAGTTATTAACTCTTCGGTTTTTACAGAAAGTACATACATATTGTACATTATAAAGTAGAAAATAAAATACATATAAAAGTTTTCTGTTCTGAATATAATTTAATTTGGAAATTCTTGGCAAGTAGCAAGAACTCAAATAAAGTGAATGATTGATCCAAATAAGCATATAAAGTATAATTGAAAAAGTAAGATTGAAATAACTCACAAGACTAAGACCAATTCCAGAAATGGCGAAGAAGACTTCCTTCTCGCTGATCTCTGGGTCAACAACGCTTCGTACTTTTAGAAAAATACTTTCGTCTTGTGTAAACATTAATACTCGCTGTTCTCCTTCCATATAGCTCACCCAATAGACAATAGATTTACTATTTTGTACTTGATCCAACTTTAATAAATCAATTTCGGCATCGCTGTCTGTATCCTCATTGCTGCTACCTCCCAAAACTGATGCTTTTTCTTCTAATACGAGTTTCTTTGAAAGTGAGGTAGAAATCGAGCGTTTCAAAGTTCGGAAAAGAACAGTTTCTTCCCCATACCCGTCCTAAAATAATAGTAACCGTAGTAAAATAATTTCCATATATGTATGTATTAATTAGATAACACGATTGTTATTTATTTTGATTATTTTTGCACAATTTTTTTTTATACAAGAACCTAAATACCTTTGCGAACTGAGCTAAATATCCTTTTGTTTTACTATTGTAGACGTTCCAAATAAGCATTCTGTCTCTAGTTGGATCATCCCACGTGTAGATTAAATTTTGTAAAGGATTTAGAAGCGTCGCTTGTCCTAAGTTAATTTGGTTGATTTTTAGGAACAAATCATTACAGAGATTGTCAATTCTGACAGGAGCGTCTCCGTCTTGGAACTTTTCAAATGTTATGTTGAAAGGAGAACTGCTTCCTCCATCGATATGAACAGACAAGGCCGTCTAAAATTAATATAATATAAATAGGTATTAAAAAGGCTTACAAAAACGAAATTTCCAGTTTAGATTTCCAAAATGAAATCTATACTTTTCAATTGAAAAAGTGGAAATTTTCTTAAAGAGCTTGTATGACACCAACCCCGTTATCTATCCTAAGAACAGTTTTTCCAACTGCAATCATATCAAAATGTTGAGAAACAAGTTGACTGTTCTTCCACTTGACTCGCATTTTCATAGACTCTGTATAGGGCCAAAAGGCCATTCCTTGTCCAGGAAGCAAATCGTTCCACAAATCAGCCTCCTCGTTTTCTTCCATGAACCTCAAAGCCTTTTTTGTTTTGTTACTGATGAAAAAATAGGGTAAAAAGGTGACGATCTTTGTAAAAACGGGTGCTAAATGGGAAATTAAACTTTCTGAGAGGATTCGATATTTTCTTCGCCTCTCGATATCCCTGCATAGGATTAAAGACATTGAACTTATTCCGTCCAGATTAAACGATGGAGACCATCCCGATTGTTGGGCTTTGAGTTTTATCACTCGTTTTCTTCTCTTCTCTTTTTGGGAGAAAACGACGAGCTCGTTTTCTGGAATATCGTATATCACATTCGTCTGTGATTCCTATAGAAAAAAATCAAATAAAATAATTTCAAATAAAGACAGATATATGAAATTCTGAAATCTAAATTTGATGCAATGAAAATTGTCAAATGTGTATTCAGGTTAACAAAAATGCTAAAGAATTTTTATTTTAAACTTACCCTGATACTGAGAGGTAGGCCAGTCTTATTTACAATCCAGAATTGTGCATAAATATAAACAACCCAATTTGTAAGTTTATTTAGTTCAACGCACAGCAAAAAGGGTTTCGTAAAATCTGATTCACTATCACTAAACATTTTTACACACTTTTTCTCCAAACTGGACGTTAGTTGAAACGTCCCACTCCACTGAGTGCCCAAGTAGTTTTGAATCTTAAAAATTGAAATTGATTATATGTAGGGATGAAATTTTTTAAATTAAGGGTATTGGACACCCAAGTTCAAAACAAGAATTCGAAATCATCATCTTGCTTAAGAAATATTACAATTTATAGACATTTTATCTCTCTGTAGTGATTCACATTTTTCAAATAGAAATATGCGTCTAAAGCGAAAAAGTGTCTAATTTTAGTAAATACACACTTCTTGAGTAAAATGAAACGATTAAATTTTCAAATTGAAATTCGGATTCAACACCGCGGTTAAAGAGATTGTTTTCAGAGACATACCTTAAAAATAATCTGTTTAGCACTGTTACACTTTATACAATAAACGCTAGTCCTCTCTCCTGGTTCAATTCTCATTTCGTAGTCAACACATGGTATGCTTATATCTATTACAAAAGGCAACTTATTCTCGAATATAAGAGGCGGTAACATTCGTATCAGGTACTCTGGAACTTGACTATTTGTGTGACTTGCCGTTTGTTGCTTTGAGCAAATTACCTTTACTCCAAATACAACCGAAGAGTCGTTTTCCTTTTCTTTACAATAAATATCTTTAGGAACATACAAATCATCACTCAATTCCTTCCAACAAAGTCCTTCCTCACTGACTTCGTAGTTCCTAACACTGAAATTACAGTTTAAAAAAAAAAAAAAAGAGAGAGAGAAAAATTATTAATTTTTCACATCCGTGCTTCTTTTGTTCGAAGTCTAAAATAGAAAAATAGTACTCACTCTAAATATGCAGGTAACACGTATATTGGAAAGTGATAAGCAATAAGTAAAGGAACATTATAGGTTTCATCTGGTTCGATAATTGTCATTCTTATATTGTCATCAAATGGATTCAAAGCCTCCCCTGTGTGCGCTACTTGTAGCTTCTCGGCTAATTGCTTTTTGTAGTATAGGCCTATTGCGAAGGCTGTTTCATTATGGATCTAAAAAAAATATTTAAATGTTGATTTTTTTTTTTTTTTTTTTTTTTTGTCGAATCTGGGCGAATAACCGATTTGAATTAATCCTGGAAGAACTTTTTTTACCTGAAGAGGTGAACGCACTGAAATAGTTCTGTGAAGATGAGTATCAATCATCATTTCTACAATTAGATGATAGCGAATTCCATTTTTCAAAGGGTGTAAAGCTACTTGAGTGCATCCCCTTCTCCGTGGACAATAAATTTGCACGTCTTCAAATCCTGCAAATTGAAATGTATTTAAATTTCATTCACCTATAAAAATTGTATATATAAAGAAAGAAAATTAATATACCTTCAACCATAATCCGAAGACGTTCAGATGTGATTTTCTTGTAAATATTAACTAAAGATTCATTGGCAAATGGTGAAAATATTTCTAAATTGCAATCCTGAGAGATTCCGTTTTTATCGGAAAGTTCACAATCAATATTAACAATATTTGTGGGGCTTATGATTTTAGAAAAAGCTTCATTTTCCGGGCTGCTTGGAATGCTCGGTGGAGAATTAGTCTCATGGAAACTTTTTGCAGCTATTAGGCGTGCTTGATTTTCAGAACTTCCCTATAAGAATATCAATATAAAAAAATGATTGATCTATTGTTAATTTTAATAGATTTATAAATTGAATCTGTCAATTAGTTTTTCATAAACAGTAATCTGCACTCACCTCTTCTTTTATAAAAAATTCTATTGTACTTGCATGTCCTATATTATTCTGTAAATTAAGCTTCCCACTTTTTGTGACTACTATTGGAATATCGCACTTCCTCTTTGCATATATACTGTAAATCATTTCCATCATTGCGATTGTATTAGACGAGACCGTGAAATCTACTCTATCTTTTGCACTAATAATAAAATAAGTGGCGCGAGCGTTCTTCTTTATTGTAGTCTCAATGACAGTAGTATTACCTGAAAAATTCGTTTAAGATATTATTGAAACGTTTTTACGAAATATTAATATCAAACTTCATAGTCTTCTTTATATTTTAAAGTATTCCCCTTTTTATTTACTTTGAAAGTTGAATTCAAGTTCTAATATTAAAGTTCGATTTCTTCATTTTACTGAACAAAAATGAAACTGTTAAATTTTGAGATAAAATTTCGAAATTATGCCCTTTTTTTCATTATATTGTATTATACATTGAGACCAGGGGCGCACGCAGGGGGGGGTTTTGAGGGGTTCGAACCCCCCCCGAAATGTTGAAAAAATTGAAAAATTAACTGGAAAATAAAAATATAAATTTCATGTTCATTCGAAAATGCCGCCATGCTCATACTTAACTAAACTAACCCCCCCCCCAAAAATATTTTCTGCGTGCGCCCCTGATTGAGACAATTACTTGGTTCTGCGAGACATTCTGGCGTTAACTCTAAGCCTTCGTCCTCGTATTTACTAGACTCATCAGAATCGCTTGCTTCTTCATCACTTGTATCTTTATTAAAAAGATGACTAAAAGTTTTTGCCAGCTTCTCTGAATCGCTATTATTGTCCGAATCCGAATCGTCGCATTCGAAATTATAGTTTACTTCTGAAAGAAAGATATAGTCATTTTTCTATCGTACGTTTAAATCGTTTAAATACGTTTAAATCGTACCAGCAATTTTCGAAGATGTTACATGATTTGGAGGAATGAAAATCATATCCTCATTTGTTTCATCTTCACTGCTGTCCATTTCCCGTTTCCTCTTCTTCGGGACAATTTTTCTTATCGGCTGCTGAGAGTAATTTAGCCAAGAACTCAAGGAATAAGCTTCACCTTGGTACATCTAGATTAAAAGTTATTTAATCGACATAATTTATTTCTTCTAAAAAAAGAACATTATTTTTATTAAAAATAAATAAATATGTTTACTTTGAATGTCACAGTCCATGGTAAATAATGGCCGTCATTTCCCGCCGGGCAGAGGCCGATGAAAGGTTCCCATGTCTTAGTATTAACATTATAACAATAGACATAAAGCTTCAAACTAGATTGCATCTGGAAATTGCTGCTGTCCCAATCGTTGATAATTCCACTGATTTCTGATTCCCCTTTCATTATCGAAATACGTTCCTCAGTTTCCTCCATTTCCAATTGTACATGGATCGATACAGGTTTCAGTTCGAAAACTCTTACTTGACTATTACATTCAGAAGAAGCTATAGAGTGCCTCGAGAAATCTGCCGAAAATTGCAATCGATATTAAGCAGGATTTTCTAATCAGAAAATGAGTTACAAATTTTTGGTTTATAAACTAGAGAACACACCCTTTTTAGTTTCCTTATAAGGAATGTGGGACACAGATTTTGGTGACCAAAGATCATTGTGTGAATTGAAATCTCGAGTTATAGTGTGAGAAGCTAATTCATGGTAATCAGACCTTTTGAAGAAGCTTAAAGCCTCGCTAATGATCTGAAAGAAATGGATTTTTATTTAAATAAAAGTCTTAAATAATAGAATTCCAAATAATTTAAGCGAATTAACTTATTTTTAATAAAAATTATTTATTTATTTATTTATTTATTTATAATATTTATACATAGTAATTTAAATGTTTAATTTACCTCCGTGAAAGTGCAGATGGTGCCAACAGAAAGATGTAGATCAATCGAGCTCACAATTGCAGTGATTTGTACATCTAGTATTTTCTCTTTTCTGCAGATTTCGACATCACAAGGAAGCAAAAGCCAGTGAGGAGATTGTCGCAGATATCTTTGTTGACTTTTGCTTTTGGCTCGAACATCCGACAACGTGCAGACAATTGATGACAATCCTTTGTGGCAACTAGATTCGATCATCAATTCCGCTTGCAGTAAAATTGCATGAGCGTTACTGGCACTGAGATCACTGAATAGGAGCACCTCTGGTTTTCGAACTCTTATTGAAATCGAAGAACCTAGAAGGCATTTATTGTACATATATAATTATTTGATGTATTTTTTTTATTTATATTTTATACTTATAATTACAATGAAACTACCTGATTGTTCTTCTGCGCTCAAATTAAGATCTAACAAGTTTCGGTAATCCTCCTTTGTACTGATTATCTAAAAATCATTTTAAACAAATTAGAAACAGGATATAAAACTATTATAAAATTATAAAATTATTTTCAGGATAATAAAATTTTGTATAACTTACAAGTTCATGGTCATTGCCTTCGTAACCCTCGTTAACGACTCCTTCGTCGATTTGTTCGCTAGGTATCGAATCCAGAAAGTATTGGCCTAAATCTAACAAAAATGGTACACACAAGTTGACTCGAGATTCCTCTACAAGCATATCTAGACACGTATCTCCTGTCGAGGTCCTAGTAAAGGAAAAATCTAGGGCTGGAGGCATCGATATGTAAACTCCTGAATCAGAATTAATTCCCATTCGTTTTGCCGGCGATTGCATTATTCTGCAATAAAAAAGAGTATTTTAAATTTTTAATCTAAAAAAATATTAATAAGTAATATGAAACAAGTGCCTACTTTTTAACAATAACTGCCCTTTTGCGCATATCCTCCAATTCACAGCTTCGAACCGAGACTTTCATCGATAGGCTTTTATTATTGAAAAGCTCTAATGAAGTGCTCATTTCTCCAAAAATGAATTTACACAACCCGTGGTTCAAATCTCGCACAGGCGAGCTTAAAACCTGACAGAACAAGGAAATATTTTCTTATAAAACTATGATTAACCTTTAACGATTTATTTTTTAATAAAACTTGAGTTATGAGCTCTGTCTTGTCTGATCGAAAATTAAGAATTACTGAAGAGTTATATGACTGAGAAAAGAAAAATGACAAATGAAAGATTTAAAAATAAAAATAAATTGTAAAACGAAAATAAAATTGTAATAAAAATTAGAGCAGATAATAGAAAGGAGTCGAAAAGAAAGGAAATTAAAAAAAGAAACTAACAATGTGTAGTGCGCGCCTCTAGTTTGTCAGAATGTAATACCTCCTCTGTATCTGAGAATAAATTCAGTTGCAATCCATCTAAAATCACTTTCAAGTTAATTTCGCACACCGGATGTTTGTTTTGTGAAAAAAATTGCTCCAACTTCTTTACTATTGCATCTTCATTTCTTGCAATTTTCTTTTGCGAGGTTGTCGAATCTTCATTATATCCCAATATCTTTCCTGCTAGGAAAGTTTTCGACAGGTTGTCTTCCCAGATAGAAAAGACCGAGGCGAGATCTTTTTGTCCTAAATTTATTGCTATCGTATCTATTGAACCTTGAATGTGACACAAACACTGATCGTGCATTTGACGACCTACGACGTTACGATCCATTATTTTTCGTTTTAAATCAAAGCGAAAATGTATTGGTTCCACGATTGGTTCCTAAAAGATGATTTTTTTAAATTATATATATATATATGCCGTAAAACTCTGTAAAAAAAAAAAAAAAATAACAATTGTAACAGTTTTTGAAAAATGTGTCTAATCCTATTACTTGAATCTCCAAATTTCCACCAAGAGTCATGATTGCTCTTGAAAAACTCATCGAATTAAGTTTTACCAAAACATTATCAATTACACAAGTGTTTGATTCGTTATTAATTTTTCCATGTTTTATCAATTCGCTCGTTTTCAGAAAATTTTCTATTGTCAAAATACCTAAAAATGAGAAACCAGTTAAGAGATTTAAAAAACTCTTCGCAGAATTTTAGAGTTGTTGCATATAAATAATAAATATAATAAATTTGTTTATTTTTCAGGTAATTACAAATTAGAGGTTAGAGCAAATAATAGTTTTCCCAACTTTATTCCCCTCTCTCAAATGCAGTGGTTATCAAATATGTATCAATTGTGCGATTTGAGAAAGTTGATGATTTATTCAGACTGCGTTAATATTGAGAGAAGAATGCGGTTAATGTTGGGAGATTGAAGTTAATATTGGGGAAACTAAATTGCTAAAAGGTAAGTATTTCTTAGAAAAGAGAAGGCGATATGAGTCATGGGAATTTTTCTCCCACACACACACATATATATATATATGCGATTTCAAAACTATATACATATGCGTACAGTCTTTGAACTTTCTTCATCATTTTGCATAAACTTTCATTTGATATAGGTTTTTCCATATACATATTTATAGCGTATTCTCTTGTGCAAGAATTAAAAAAAAAAAGTAGTTTACAAAAAGTATGCAACGACTCTATAATATTGCAATTTAGAAATATTGCATTAATCCGAACCTAGGTCGAATACCAAAAGATTCGGATAATCTTTCTTTTGAGGTAAAAGGAATGTGGGCCCTTGAAGATCAATTGAGACCTGAAGTTTAATTTCGCTTCTCATAAACTCAGTGATGCTCCAGAAGAAAAAGTTTCTTAAATATCCAGCGAGTCGAGATCGCAGAAAACTTATAAATGGGTTCAGAAAATGCTGAAAGTAATATGTCAAAAAAAGTTTGAAAGGTCTTGAGTTCAAGTTCTAACCTCATGCAAACAAAATTCCATCTCTTCATTTTACACAAAAAAAAAAAAAATATGTATTAGAAACAGATATTTTTTCGCTCTACAGCCGAATCTGGCCTTAAAATTCTATTGTTTGATTTCATACAAAAAATATTAATTCGATTTTTACAAAATGAGCATCTATACAGAGCGAAAAAATATCTAATTACATATATTATTTGTTGACTAAAATGAGGAAAACTGTACTAATATAACATGTACTAATCGTCGTATCTAATACTATAATGTGTATTAGAAACGAAAGATTTATTTTGAGAGTTTACCTGACAATCGAAGAAAATCTTTGATATGAAAACGCAGTTTATCCTTCCAATCGAAAGTTTAAAACTTCCATCAGACATCACTTTTTCATTGTTCGTATCGAGTTCTGAACACTTATATGGTTTTGGGGTGTGTCTTACGTACTTTAAGTCAAACATTTTGTCGTCTTCATTCGTCAGGACCTTTCAGAATTAAGAAATTGTTATTTCAAGAGTAAATAATAATTATTTTTATAATTAATTGTTACTGCTATTCACATATAAATAATTGGCAATTTGCTAGATACCTTCGAATAAAGAGTGATATCGCCCAAATCTTCGATCACTAAACTTGTGAGGTGTGCTCTTAACATCATTCTTTCGTTGACATTGTAGATGCAGTCATTTTCTAGTCCCATCATTTTAAAAGATAAAAAATCTGCATCTTTGCTGCAGAGTTTCAACATAAATGTGTTGAATCTGATCGAATAACTGAGTTTAATAGCACCTGCAATTTTCGTTAAATTGAATTTAAAATTTAAATTGAATTTAAAGTAGAATCTTCTAATTCAAATTACCAGGCGGAATAGGAGGATCACATTCAGTCTTGATGAAAAACATTGCATTCCGTTTGATCATATCCCCAATATTTTGAATATTCTCGCTACAGCATGTTCTGAAATATATATATATATATATATATTAAAACTTGAAATGAGGTTTTGATTTTAAAGTTAAGCCGAGGGGTTATAATCACCCGTGAATTATATACACTTGCTCATGAAATCTTTTAAAATCACGAAAACTCGTGAGAAATCTTTTAGTATGTATCCCTTAAAATCATTTTAAATTTTTGAATCTCTGATGTGCATTTAAAATCCAAGTGATCAACCCCTCGGATTGAGCTAATAATGATAGAGGCGCCACCTGTAAAAATTAGCACAATAATTGTTGAGTTTCATAAACGCTTGTCGATGAAAAACGACATTTAAACTCATGATGTTGACAGTCAAGGATCGTTCCACATTTCTAAAATGTGATTTAAAGTCTGGACAGTTGGCCTTGACCTGGATAGAAAAAAGAAATTTTTTTTTCTGATCTTCTTTAACTTTTTTCAAACATATAATTATGTAAATAAATTATACCTTTCGGTAGGAAATCGAAAACACTTCGTAAGATCCATCAGTCGATATTAATTCAAGATATGATCCCGTCACACCAGCTTCAGTTTTATCTGCTAGAAGAATGGTGCCAATACCAGATTGCAGAGCGAATCCATATTCCATAATTGCCGATTCAAAATATATTGTACAGAATTTTAGAATTAAATAGGGCTTTTGCCTTCCAGTCGTTGTCATGTAGCCAAAGTGAAAAGAAAGCTGAAATATTAATATTTAAAATTAATTTTAATATTTAATATATTGACTTAAGAGGTTTATATCTTAAAATTCAATTTCCTAATATTTCTTAACATAGGAAATATTAGAATTACAATATTACAACCTCGCCAATTACGAATCTCAACAGCAAATTAATTCGATTTTGTGGGGAGACGATATCATCAAAACCAGAGACATTCGTCATTCTGAACAATTGTTCCAAATCCTCTTCACTGATCTCAGAAGAAATCACGCTTCTGAAATTCAAGTAAAATTAATTTTTCAAATATGTATTAAAAAATCTTTTTACGAATTTTCTGATTTTGTTTCAAACCTTTCTGTTTCAAATTTGGCGCACTTTTGGAGATCTCTTGTTGTAATGCAGGCAGACTTATTGTGCCCTATAACAGTCGAAGACAAAACAACTACTGAACGTACTCTGATTAAATTATTAGTTGTGAAATCCGTTTTTGGCTGTTTTACACTTTCCAGGTAGTTTGATTTCATAGTTTCTATATCTTCCTGACTTGGGATTGAGAGGAGATCTAAAAAGTCTACTAGTGATCGTAATCTTCTCTCTGATAAATTGAACTTCAATTGCGATACTGAGACGTTCACTTTCATTCTAGAATTAAAAACGCTATTTGTATATATAGTTATGTATCAATTTTTGACATTTCTTTAAAGAAAAATTTAATTACCTGGGTAAAACTCGATATTCAGGCTTGATACTAGAAGAAATGGTGACATTTGCTTGCAATTTCGGTACCAAATGATTCTCAGACTCTTTCCGCCTTCTTATATCCCGCCAGTCGTCTCCTGTTTTAATTACGTTTTTTCTTTTAATTTTAATTTAAGAGCATGTGTGATACTTCATCATAAGAGAAATTTAGTTTCCTCAACTTTACGCTTGCAATAATAAATATTTTTTCCTAAAACTAGGTCGTTTATCTCCGTCAATATGAAACGGAAGTAAATGGCCTAGTTTTAGAAGAAAAAAAAAAAAAAATACTACTTATTATTACGAGCGTAAAGTTGGGGAAACTAAATTTGCTTTTATGGTAACTACAACATGCCCTTAAGACAATGTTGCCGTATATTATAATTACATACATATTAAAAGTTAATCTTCGACATCTTAAAAATTCTGATTTTCGGAAGAGCACTAAAGCAATATAGAAAAAATTGCCTAATATAATATAAAATGGGATATTTTCTTACCAGTGTGACAAAGAAGAACTTGACCATCCGTAAATACCAAATGAAGCCGATCGTAAAGTAGTTCTTCCAATTCCATGAGAGTAGCATCTTCCAATTGTGCATCGGGTGCTTGTAGCTCAGTTCTTAAAGTCATTCTACCCGTATCAAGAAGAAGTACGTACCCTTCTCTAAAAAATTTAATAATAATTCAGTTTGCAATGAAAATTTTTAACAATACATACAGAGCGGGCTTTCAAAATTGAGAATTTTGTAAAAAATTGTACTTTATATAGGATGCTGGCCGCAAAAGTCACAAAAAATTTCACTAGATTACATAAGATTTTAAAAACTGTCGCGAAAAAGGGTATATAGCGGAATAAGCACGTGAAAACTGTCCCTGGCTCAAATTCAACATAACTCTTAATGTGTGCCAGCAGATTTTCGGTAGCCTGTGTGACTGTGTGTATTCTATAGAGCTTATTCTATCATTTATCATTTCATCATATATCTATTCTAAATTTTATTCTATCAAATCGTATTCTATATATTCTATATTCTATATAGCGTATATTCTATAGATGCCATGAATTTTTAGAGAATTTTTGTAAAGTTTATAAAAATTATCGCTGAAAGAAAAAAATATCTACAGGCTACCGCATCTGGCATATGTTATAAGTTGAATTTGAGCTAGGGGCAGTTTTCACATGCTTATTCCGCATTATCCTTTCATTGAATGTAAAAGAATTTTTATGAATATTACGGAATTTTAAAGAATTTAAAACGATTTTATGAGTTATTAAAATATTAAAAGGAAAATTAAGTCTTTTCAGACGATATGGAGAAATTGACGATGTTTTTGTGCCCATCCTATTTATATTTCAATGAATGTTTGGATATACAAAAACAAATTATGAAACGTTTAATATTTTCAAAATTATGATATAAATTATAAAATAATGATCTAATTTCTTTAAAAAATTGCGCACTTTACATACTTTTGAAGCGCTCCATGCTGTGGAAAAGCAATGTAAGGTCCTTTTACATCGACTTTCAAATTGATTCTCAAATGCCGAGCTAAAAGACGATTTAATAATTTCTCAACTCTTCTCTTCATTTCCAAACACATTCTATATATAGAAGACGTTGTTTCTCGAACTTGAACGTCGTCGATTTTAAAAAAGTTAATTATTTCTGATACTGCATACTGAAATAGAATTTGAATGATAAGAAATGAGATTATTTTTCTTTCTTTTTTTTTTTATTAAGGGCATGCATGTTCTACGCGATGTTCACCATATTCAAACGCAATGATATATCACTCTCAAATTTTGGGATATAGGAAATAAGACAATAAACTGCGTTATGACATTTATTTTGAGCAGTATAATTTTGAAAAAAATTATTTTATGTCGGTAAATTTTTTTTCAAAATTACTACTCAACGAATTTTATTTCTGTCCTATTTCCTATATTCGAAAATTTGAGAGCGATATATCATTGCGTTTGGCAATGGTGAACACCG